>JAECUM010026732.1:0-38109 GCA_016617855.1 Megalonaias nervosa | reverse complement strand
GGCGCCCATGGTATTAAACAATACCAGCTTCAGATTGCATAATTCATTGTTTTGCCTAAAAAGCAAGTACTGTCCAAATCCAATGATATATTTATTCATAGATCCAATCAAAGATGTATTTTGGTCATTTCTGGTTTAAATTGAGATCCCTTCCATTTATAACTCACTTATCCTCCCCCATTCTCAAGTCAAGGGTTGTATAAACTGATACAGTATCATATCTTTAAAACCAGAGCAAAAATCAACAATTTTAAGCATCATTTTCTTTCTCTGTGACCCAGTAAAGTTTAACTACATTTATTTCGGAAACATTTTGGCTGTATACCAGTGTTATGAGTGTTTTACATGGACTACGCTGTTAACAGAAAAAAATGAGTTCGCTTTTGAAAGGATATCCTCTGTTGTCATAAAACGGCATGCGCAGAGATTACATTACATTGTGTTTTCACATAAATCTAATGACGTATATAGTAAATGATGAGAATGGTTCTAGTTTCTTCTTACTAATCTATGCAAACATTCTTGTTGTAAATAGATTTTATGTAGTGCCCTATAGTGATCATTCAGGCATCACACGTTAATTTCCAATCTATCTGATGATGCTGTATGTTTCAAATGTTCTATTGATTTGAAAGGACAGTTGATGGTTGAGTTATAATTTGTAAAAAAAATTTCTACTTTTAAATGTTACTGGTTATAGAACTGCGCATTATGAACTCAAATTGCGTCTGGAACTATTTTATACGAGCAATATATGAAAGGTGCATCGTCTGAACCAGTATGAAAGAAAATATTTCTTCTTTCTCTCTAAACTATTTCCATTAAAATATTACCTATATGATAAACATAATTTGAAATTGGTAATGATTTAATATTACATTTATGAATCTCGTTGAATAATGTCCAGCTTTTGCCAGCATTCGCGAGAGAAAGGTTTGACATAAATTCGGTATTTAATCATTACCCATTTGAGATCCTCTATATATGTAACAGGTGTGATAACAATGAATGACACCACAAATAACGGAAAGGTGCAACGACTGAGACAAAGGAATGTATTTCAAGGTCATTTTACTAAACGATTCTGCGGTTTGGTCAAATAAATAAGATTTTGCCTCAATGCGAAAACTATTACATTTGTACTCGTTGCAAATGAAACTCGTAGACAATTTTCCCTCTATTGCTACCCAATGCTTGCATGGATTACTCGACTCATTTCTTAAATATCATTAAAATGAGCACTAATGTAAGGTTCTATATGTATGTGGACATTGAATGCTCTAAAGACTGTAGAGCACACATTACACATTGAATGCTCTAAAGACTGTAGAGCACACATTGCATGGTTTTCATTGTTTTATAGCATTTCAGCTGATCAGAGGAGGGTTGGGGCGGGTCGGTGGGGGTATGATTGGGAAATACTGTGTCGGTAATAAATATATGATGGCTGATTCTGTGAAAGTAACGTTTGACCCAGTTTAAGACGGATATGATTGTTGGGTCGTCGCTCCAATTATATTTGCTAGTCTTCAACTGCGCGGAAGTGAGGATCCATGGCGGTTTCTTCGAGAGACTGGAAGAATGCATTTTGGTTTCTTTCTTTGTTTTCACATCCTATTGAAATGAAATACGACATTTACTTTGAATCTGTTATGTGGACATGGTAACTTCACACCTGTTATGTGAACAGGATAGCTTCACACCTGTCATACGAACAGGATAACTTCACGTTATGTGGACAGAATAACCCCAGTCATGTTATATGGACGGAATATATGTACACCTTATACATTATTAGGACATTTCATTCTAGGCAATGTGCAGCCAATTCTATAGTAAATTCAGCAATCACTTGTGTGAAGTTGCTCATGATATTAGAGACCTGTATTACATTTTCAGATATCTATCTTTGCAAATAAATTGGTTGTTTTGATCACAGGCCTTCATCTCTTTCACTAGTCAAGTCCGAGCTGGGTCTATCCATGTGACATACATTTTACTTACCTGGGATCCACACATTCGGCAAATGAAAGCTGCATTTTTTTGGTATGAGGAGAAAAAAATTTGCACATTATATAGATAGAATAAAAAAATAAATATAGATCAAAACGGGAAGATAAAGTAGAAAACTAACTGTATGCATATCCGAAGATGAATTGAAAACGCCATTAGTTATGCAACTGATAGGACATTCCAATAGTAGTGAAACGTATATAAGTGGCGAAGATACTGGATTGAGACCGAATAAAAGAGCAAGGAGAAATGAACATCATGTATATTCCAAGCATGCAAAAGCTGAATAAAATAATACTCTTTCTGATGCCTACCTGTTTGTTATTGTCCATAAGGGATGTTTTATATTGATAAACTTTTTAATAATGAGCTTGAAGAGACTATATTTGCTACATGCGGCAAGTGGGCGCAGAAATTTCTTTAGAAATGTTTCGGCCTTAGCCCTTTGCGTGATGGTTTTATCGTTTCTAAGTAAAAGCTAACTTAGTACATGCTCACCTTTATTATCCTTGCTCTTTTCTTCCTTTGATAACAGATGATTCCGATGACGATTGCAACAATGATAAGAATTAGCAAGATTCCGCAACCAACAGCAATTCCTGCGATAGCTGCCGTGGAGAGACATTTAGGCAGGGCCTCGTCGCTTTCATCTGGGCAGTTGATCTCGCCATCACATTCCAGTTTCTTCTGAATACAGAGTCCGCTTCCACTACATTGAAGCTGCGCATCTGAACATGGAGCTGTAGTGAAAGACACGGCAAAATTTACTTTTCTAAAAACATTTTAATAAAACAAAAAATAAAAAGCAGTATTTAAAGGGTGTAACTGAGGCATATAAAACACAGCGATAACGCAATTTCTTTGCAAGATGCGTTCATTTCTTCATTCCCTTGTTACGGCATGCGCAGTGACATATGGTTGTCAATTCAAGGTCCTATGTTCTATCAGGGCCCTTGGAGTGCCTCCTTCAAAAACCATATCATACTAACATCTGAGTCGTCGACTTTAAGTCATTCAAATGGGTGGAAATCATTGTACAACCTGATCGAGAAAAAAAACAGTTTACAATACTTCATACATTTTTATTCAACCTTTATAACCGCGGTGTTATATTGATTCAGCATATTTTTTACTTGGGATTATCGTCGTACAAGGTGCAGACAAGAGTCGTTGTTAAAATTCTTACCTTATTGTCCTATACCAGGAAACAAAGAGTACTAAAATGTAAAATCGCAAAAGTGGTGTCAGGGAAAATATAAATCGAAACACACTTGCATTTACGCCGATAATCGCAAACACATCACAATCGGAACATCCCAGCCTTTTCCGTCAGTCGAGAATGAAACTTCATATGTAATTCACTGCCATTGAGAAACTATATATGAAACAATTTCTTTTAATAGCACAATATTGCGGCGGAAAGAGACAAAGCCAAAATCGGAACATCATTGGTCTTTTCTGTCACCAGATATGTTGTGTTCTCTGCCTGAGGCGATTCACTAAAACCCATCAACTTTATATACATTCCTACAACTAGTTCCATGTTATTTCTTGACTCGACGGAAATGGCAGAGCAACGTTCTTATTGAAACGAATCAGAATTACTACAACAATAGCCATTGCATATATATTTTGTTATGTGTACATCCAACCCCATCATTATGAGTGAATCGTATAGGATGACTCATTCATGGCAGAAACAATCCAAGTTTATTTTGTTCAAGCGCTAGCTTACAAGACAACTGTCTATACATAACTTGGGTGTCATAAACCATTTCACATGGTTCTGTTTTGTCTAGCGAACGTTAGCGTATGCTTAGTTCCGTGTCCAATTTCCTCCTTTAAAAACCATATTACTCCTTGGAAGTATTTTGGAGATGGATTTTTGTACAAAAAGCACAGTGTTAGGTTCGGCAAATGTATCACCTATATTATTAGGTCAAGTTCCTAATTTATTCATGATCTATTTCTTGGTTGGGTAAGCCAGAAAGTCGGATCACTTGTTTGTAGTGAATAACTGCAAAAGTATGTGCTGAATTGTCTGCTATGGACAGGGATGGTGAGCGGAACATAGTTTCTGTGAAGAGGAAACAGACAAAGACGTTCGATGTATAGACAAAGATATTTGCATTGACACTGACATTAATTCGCCAGCTGCTTTTAATACACTGAAGACCCATCTGAAGCTCAGAAAGGTTTGTGCAACTCGGGTGGAAATCGTCAAAAAGCTACCTGCCAAATATGAAAAAAGTAGCCAGAAACGTTAGAATGAGATCGTGAAAGGTAATGAAATATGGATTTACTTTTCTGGACCTGACTAAAGAGAAAGTAATTAAGACTGCATCCGAACTAAACGAGCAGAGACCACAAATCGCTCACCGTAGGGTGAGTGTGAAGAAAGTTTCGTAGGCATTTATATTAATGCAGGAACCTGTGCCTGATTCTGAGAGTGTCACTGGACATTTTTATGTCCCCAAAGTGTAGCCAAAAGTTGTGGAACCAACCTTAGTGTACACCACGATAAATCACACAAATCTGCAGTCGTAACAGACTTCCGGAAGGAGTGTGGCATCCAGACTTTGCCACATCCTCCATCAAGCTCTGATATAGCTCCAAACTATTTTTGGACCAATTCCGTTACCAAGGATTCGCTGAGGAGTCATCTGAAAGCCGCCATGCGGTTTGAAAAGCCATTTTTCTGTATATGAACAACATAACAAGAATGACATTGGATAATTAGATTTGAAACGTGCTTTGATCTGTATGTGAAGTACCTTGAGGGGAAAAAAATGACGTGCTGTGCATTAATAAAAAAATCTCGTTTGTAGAGCGCACTAATATTCTAAACTTTTTAAATGTACCTAATTCAGTACTAGTAAATAGAATTCACTGCATGAAAAACGAAAACTTCGAGTATTCAGGATGATTTTGCCACTTGAAAACTGTAAAGTTCGAGTAACCAGGATGAATTTACTACCTAAAAACCGCAGACTTCGAGTAAACGGGACTATTTTACTTGCTCATTGTGTGTTTCATTTACAGAGTATTGGGTCGATCAAAAATCGAAATATATAAGGCAAAATGTTATCGTAGGAAAGCAAGAAGGACAGTGTCCGTAAGTCGTTTTAATAGTAATAACTCTCTCTCTCTCTCTCTCTCTCTCTCTCTCTCTCTCGTTGACATATAAATTATTAGTCAGAACATTCATATGGTGCTAAAACGTAACAATCATTATTAAAATTCATTATTCTAAGCAATGAATACCCACCTATGCTGAATGCGGTAATGAGCAACCTAAACCCTTTACCCGCGATCATGTCTGTGTCACTTATAAACCGGATGATTAGATGGCGACCGGAAGACAAAAATATTTTCTGCTCGGGGGACTGACATAATCGTCTTGGAAGACCTGAAACAAAACAGGGTAAGTTTAAACTCTCCTAAAAAGACAGGTTCGGGCTGAGGAGCAAAATATTTATTGAGAAATTGTTTAAAAAATTATTATTGAGAGAGTAAATTTTACTGTATTAAGAAAACAAGAATATCATCAAAAACATATCAGGCAAATTAGAATTGTAATGCTTTAAAAGTACCTTCTAAATTCTAAATTTAAAACTACCTTAATTTTATACTCTCACTTTTTATCCAGTGATTTCAAACAAGCAACAGTCAAATGATAATTTGATAATAAACTGTCAGCGTTCAAATACTAAAAGTCAAATTCAACAGAAGCTACGTTTATTTTAGTTTGGTAGAAATTCTGAGCTTCATATTATTGAAAACCTTAAGATCAATCTTAAAACAATTTGATTGTTGGAATCAAAACAAGAGTAAACATGGTATTAAAATAAGCTTGGGAAACACACACACACACACACACACACACACACACACACACACACACACATATATATATATATATATATATATATATATATATATATATATATATATATATATGATTAACCGTTAAATTCTTCGGAAAAGAAAATACTACTTCTGAATACATAATGATGATATGACAGAATGGCAGATAAAATTGTTAGTGTTTGATTTTCTATTAAAAGTGAAAAAGGAGATGATCGTTTTCACCATTCAAAGTGTCGAATATTGTTTGGATTACGTAAAGAGGAGCTCATTCTGGCTACAGCGATGGAATCATGGGAGTACTGCACTTAGGGTAATCGCCGAAGATCTCGACATGATACACGGAATATCATACATGGAAAATCATACACGGAATATCATATTTGAATGTGAACCGAACCTTCAGACAGATGGAAAGAGCCTGTAAAATGATCATTTTTATATAAAAACCTATATCTTTCAAATTTGTTATGTTTTTTCCTTTAACCCCAAAAAGAAATCATTGTTTTCATTTTTGTAACTGCTGTTTTCAGCATATCAGCATATCCGCATATCAGTATATCCGAAGCTAATAAATGGAAATAATGGTCAAAAGTTAACTATTAACTCTACGTGAGTGTTCATGAATTTACTTTGTAGAAGTTCAACCGTTCTTATCTGCTCAGAAACAGCGTGCCTTTAAATCTTGATAGTATATTATATCGATGAAGTTACATAGTCAAAGAGAATGTAATTACGTGATGCTAATTGAATGTATTTACCATAATTAACGCATTGATTGCAACATACTTCAGGCTTTTTAATCTTTTGTTGCGTTTGCTTTAAACAAATCTAAGAAACAATTAGTCTCCATCATCTGAAACTGATCGAACAATGTTTGGCTTGCTGACTGGGTCCTCTTCTCCGTTGAGTTTATGAAAATGAATATTATATACATCCAGTGCCAGATTACCCATTATGCACATTAAGCACGTAATGCACGAGCCCACAACAGAGGCACCAAAATAGATTCAAACTAATTGTTGATGATAATATTGAAGGAATTATATATGACCATTTCGATCTCCATGTACGAGTATTTTAGTTTGTAATGATGGCAACACTGGTATTTTCCTACTTTTTTACCTTTTAATATTTTTTTTGAGTTTCACAGTTCGTGGGGGGGGGGGCGGGGCACCATAATATTTTCAGTGCCTTCATTCGGCACAAAGTGCCACTTTTGTTTGTCTTCCACGAAGTTCTAAGAAAATTATGCTACATCTCCATAGCGACAATATAGCAATGCCACGCACCCAGTTTACAGTGTAAGTAGCTATGTCACACCACTCTGTCAGTCTATGAAGCTATGTCACACACCCCTTTGACAGTCGATGTAGCTATGTCACACACACTTTTGACAGTCAAAGTATCTATGTCACACACACGTTTGACAGACAAAGTAGCTATGCCACACACATCATTGACAGTCGAAGTAGCTATGCCACACGCCCCTTTGACAGTCGAAGTAGTTATTCCACACACACCTTTGACAGTCAAAGTAGCTACGCTGCACACCCCATTGACTGTGTAAGTAGGTATGTCACACACACCCTTCACAGTCTAAGTGGCTACACCATACACTTTTGAGTCGACGTATTTACGCCACACACTACTTTGACGGTCTAAGTAGTTATACCACATCCCCCTTGCGACAGTCTAAGTAGCTATTCCCCATTCCCCTTGCTAACTCTAAGTAGCTATAACACATTCTCCTGGAGACAGTGTAAGTAGTTATGCCCTATTCCCATGGAGACAATCTAAGTAGATATGTCACATTCCCCTTGCAACAGTGTAAGTAGCTATTCTACACCGCTCTTGCGACAGTCTAGGTAGCTATTCTACATCTCACTTGCGACAGTCATAGTAACTATGTCACATTACCCATGCGACAGTCCAAGTAGCCCCAACCCTCATGTGACAGTCTATGTAGCTATGCCACATTCCCCTTTGCTACAGTCTAAGTAGTTATGCCACAACCCCCTTGCGACAGTCTAAATAGTTATGCCATATTTCCCTTTTATCAGTCTAAGTAGCTATTCCACATTCCCCTTGAGACAGTCTAAATAGTTATGCCATCCTCATAACTAAGTAGCTATGCCACATCTCCCTAGCGACAGTTTAAATAGCTATGTCACACACCCCTTCAACAGTCTAAGTATTTATGCCACATCCCCTTTGCGATAGTCTAAGTAGCTATTCCAAATTAATCTTGCGATAGTCTAAGTGGTTATGTCACATACCCCTTTCGACAGTAGTCTTAGTGGCTATGCCACATCCCTTTTGCGAAAGTCGTTTGGATACTTATGGGGTAAGAGTTTGTTTTGAGGCCCACCTTTACATCTTTAAATTGAAGCAATAAAACTTAGAAGGTGCATGCAGTGTAAGTGGTACAAAATCTATTAAAAGTACGTCACCGTGACCTATTTGTAACTCTCCAATAACTAGATTTAGTCCATATCTTTGACACTCTTGTTTCTGCTTTCATGACATCTAATATCATATTTTCCTTCATTTTGCAAGGTATAAACACCTTTATAACAAATTCCGGTCACTGTGATCTACTTTTCTTGCTTGAGGGTTGCTTATAGGGTCGACTTTTGTGCTTGGCAACAGCAGAATTTCATATTACGAATGCCGTCTAGAAATTTTGAAATGTATGTAAATTTATAGGTTCATCACGGACATTTCTGGTCGGTGATGGATCTGTGCGCTGCATGTCAATATGTAGTGCCCCTGGCAAGCAACGCACTACATTCCTGTACCAGTTTTAATTACATTTCTTTGACTCTCTTCATTTTCTCTATATACCTTCCACGTACCCATATTTTTTACCACTGTCATGATGAAACACTACGCATGAATTGTCGAGACAACAGTGCTAGATTGTCACTGTCAACACTGTACGCACACTTGACAGAACATGATGCATAAAGTGTCGAGAGAACAGTGCGATATTTTCAATGTCAACCCTTGATACACACCTGTCATTTCTTATTAGATGACTTAATTACTTATTGCATTCTTACATGACAGGTAATACCTGCAAACGCAGACATTAAAACGTATCATTTAAGACTCCCGAAAAGATACTGGTTTTGCATTTGCTTTAACAGGTATAATTCATTCAGTGTTCTAACTCTAAGGTAGGGGGAAAATGAGCAAGGTGATATGCCATTTTTGAAATAATTAGATGAGAGTGGCTGATTACGGAGCATTTGTTTTGAGTGATAGATACCGGCTTTATAAAATGTTTAACTACGAAAACCGTGCATTTCATGACCATTCATAACCTGTAACAAACTCATGAACTGCCCCGAGGTTTACAATAGCTTACAACAGGTAACTTTAAGATGTACATATCAATATCATTTAAATTTGTAATGGTGAAAATGGTCTTCTTGAGCTAAGAACGTTATACTGAACATGCAGAAACGTGTACATCAGTATTTTTGTGATCAGAATGTTGGTAATGTTAAATACAAGACGGTTCCTTGGTAATGTGAAATGCAAGACGGTTCGTTAGGAATGTTAAATGCAAGACGGTTTGTTTGCAACGTTCTTTAAATTGCCCTTGGCGGATTAAAGAAGAATCGATCTTCAGATAACATACCCTTTCGGTTGTCCTAAGTGTTAGAAAGGCGTTTTTGCATATCGACGCTCATTTTCTGTACAAATATACAGAAGGCCTTCCTGTCTACTTCGTGCCATGCTAAAATAGAAGCAAAGGTGTAGATATTGTCTCTCCAAAAAATAATCCTAAATATCGTGACCGATGAAGATGGCGGCTTTTGATCCTTAGTTTCCACGATCGGCTGAAGAAACTGCTCGCCTTTGAGAGAATATGTAAAAGAGGTTTTGGGGAAGACAGTTAACCCCTGCCTCATTTTCAGTGAAAAATATTGAAATGTCTGCGGCATGATGCCCTAATGCTAGACATCACTACAAACCACCACACTGCAGACATCGTAGCGATATGACTGAAAAATTGTTAAAGCTACGTTAAAAATCCAACACACACACACACACACAATAATAATAATAATAATGAGGACTTTGTATAACGCCTAATCTTTAGAAGCTCTAAGCGCTTTACAACATTTGACAACACTTAAAAAAATCAAACATATATAATGATATGATTACAAAAATAAAAACAAACACCACGAAATTAGAAACAGAAAACATGCTGTAAATATTTAAGGTAAGGATACATTATAAGGATACATTATTAGGTCTTTAAGTCTGTTCTTGCAGTTGAAATAGGTGAGTTTTAAGAGCGCTCTTGAATGAGATCGCTGTGTCTTTGTGTCTAAGTGCAGTGGGCAATTCGTTCCACATTGCTGGGCCCTAGTATGCAAAAGAGCGTTGTCCATATGATTTCATTTTCATAGTGGGAATAATGAGAATACGAGTGTCAGAAGAGGAGCGTAAGTATCTTGCAGGTGTGTACACATGGGTGAGATCAGATAGGTATGTTGGACTGGAGCCCGTCAGTGAAACGTAGCACAGAGAACAAATTTTGTGTTTAATTCTGGATCGTATGGATAGCCAGTGTAGGGTACAGAGCAGGGGAGAGGCGTGCTCTGATCGTGGTACTCTAAGGATGATTCGAGAAGCTGTGTTTTGAACTTTTTGAAGTTTCTGGAGTAGATATTGAGACGAACCAGACAGAATTGAGTTACAATAGTCCAATCTTGAAAGTACTAAGGAACACACAAGTGTTTTAGTGGCATCAACTGAAAGATACTTGCGAATGGAGCTGATGCGTCTCAGCTCAAGATATGCAACCTTGCATATGTTCATGACATGTTGGTGCAATGAGAGAGTACTGTCAAGAGTAACACCGAGGTTTCGTACTGACTGTGTGAATTTAATGTTGGTGTTGCTGATATTTATTGTCTGAGGTAAAGGATGTGAATTAGAAAGTCTTTGTGTTGTAATCAGAATGGCTTCAGTTTTATCATCATTCATCTGCAGCTTGTTACATGTCATCCATGATTTCATATCGGAAATGCACCTCTCTATGCCTTGGATGGTAGCTTCAGCTTCAGTTGGATGGCTAGATTTGTATATTTGGGTGTCATCAGCATACAATTGGTGAGACACTGGATGATGATCTATGACACTTGAGAGTGGCTGAGTGTATAGAATGAAGAGAACAGGTCCAAGAACAGACCCTGTGGAACACCACAGCATAGATCAACTGGGCTGGAGTGTTTACCATTTGCGGACACAATTTGTGTCCTGTTGACCAAGTAGGACTTGAACCATAGTAAGGCCGTATCATGAATGCCAAATACATGCTGGAGACGGTGAAGTAATATATCATGGTATATAGTGTCAAATGCTGCAGACAAGTCAAGGAGAGTGAGGACTGTAATCTTTCCGCTATCCAAAGCAGAGAGAAAGTCATTGACTACTTTCAGAAGAGTAGTTTCAGTACTGTGGCAAGGGCGATATGCAGACTGTACATTGCTAAAAGACTGTTTGAATTCAGATGAGATACAAGTTGGGATAGAACAACTTTTTCTAAGATTTTTGACATGAATGGGAGATTAGAAACTGGGCAGTAGTTCTTTAAATTGTTATGGTCGAGTGCTGGTTTCTTCAGCAGAGGCTTTACAATGGCAGTTTTGAAAAATGATGGGAATTCCCCAGATGAGAGGGAGGTATTAATAACATCAGTTAGTGAAGGCAATATTGGATCTAAGCACTCTAGCAGCAGTGACGTCGGAATCGGATCAAGTTCACATGACTTTGGTGCACTCTTCATCATGATTGTACGTACTAAATCCATAGAGACAGGTTCAAATGCTGCTAACGGTTGCCGCTGAAATTCTGTATCGCAACTGTATGGTGTCGACGAGTCAACTGAAATTGTGTTGTCAAGTTTATCTCTGATGGTTTGTACTTTGTCATGGAAGAAATTTGCAAACAGGTCAGGAAGGTCGACTACAGAGAAGGTAGCCGGAAGTGGTGTACATTTGTTCCTTGACATTAGCTTGTTAGTAATCTCAAATAGCTCTTTGCAGCTGGAACTTTCCGTGATCTTAGTACTGTAGTGGGCTGATTTCGCTGCATGGACTATGTTTGTGACATTCTTCTTAGCGGCCTCATAGATCTGCTTATGAATAGTGAGTCTGGTGGAAAGCCAAAGCCTCTCAGCTTTACGGCGGTCTCTTTTAGCAGTGCGAAACTGGTCCCTAACACTGCTATACCACGGAGAACACTTCTGAATTGCTACTCTGCACTTGGTTCCTGGGGCATGTTTATCAAGCAATGAACGCAGGCAGTTATCAAGTTGTTCTGCTGTAGGAGGTAAGCTAGTTGTTAGGCTTGCTTGAATGTCATGCATTAGTTGGGTTCTGTTTATCATATGGAGGTTTCTCTTAGTAGCGAATAAAGGTGGAGGGTTAGGGACTGATACGTCAAGATGGCATATAATGCAGAGGTGATCTGATGAAAGTTCGTGGGATACCAAGGAGGACTGTAGAATATTATCATCAGGTCTGTAAAGAATCCAGTCTAAAATGTGACCATGTTTATACACACACACATAAACTTTGGCAGCTACTTCCACTAACTCTTTGAGATTATAGGAGTGAAACATAAGCTAAGGTCTTACCAGGCAAGATAGGAGCAGCTATTTCAGAGCTTCCATCGAAAAATTCCACAAAATCTCCACTCTGACACATCAAATCAGGGATTCCGCGTACGTCAAAGTCTTCAAACTTGATAATGAGTAGTTTCCCCTCAGGAGCCTCAACTCTCATGGAGCATCCCATATTGTCTCCATACCTTCTGTTCTTAGTCAAATGAATTCTCACTGCCTCTATACTCCCAAAGTTCATTGTGAGAGTCTGGGTACAATGGTCTTCCATAAAATCTGAAAATAAATGTTTAACATAACCTTTATTTGGTTTCTGCAAAGCTGAGAATATGTTACTACCAGAAATATATATTGACCTACAAGGGATAGGTATTCTAATGTGAAATAGTTATGAATGGAAATGAGCATAAACATACCGAGAAGTGATTCATAACACACACACACACACACACATCACATATATATATATATATATATATATATATATATATATATATATATATATATATATATATATATATATATATATATATATATATATATATGTTCTGCCAGAAGTCTATTCGTCTTTGTCATAACAGTCAGTTCAGGTGCAGAACTATGACTAATGCTATGTGCCTACACCTGCACTAGTGCAAACGTGGTTGTTTTAGAAAGTGGACGCATACCGCGTTTACAGGGAACAATTTTTCCAATTAAGATGCAGATGGCAAAAAAAGGAAATAGAACTAAACAAAACACAAATATTTAGTTCATGAACGAAAAAAACCGAAATTTCTTGTGTAGTTTCACGCAACTATGGAACTAACAACGGTGGTATATATGGACCTATGAACTGACAATAATTATCTCTGCAATTAAATGTTTGCATGGGAAACTTGTAGAGAACAAGGTAATATAATTATTAGCGTAATTTGGAATGGAAATATAGTAACGAACACACGGCAAAATAGTCGTTACCTTAATGTTTGTGTGTAAAAATGGTAAAATGATCATGAACTTAACTTTGGTGTGGGAAAATGGTGAAGAAAAAATGGTAAAATATTCATTGACTTTATGGCAATGTGGGAAAATGGTAAAGAACACACTGTAAAATAGTCATTACCTTAATGTTTGCGTGTAAATTAGTACAAAACACGGTCACATAGTCACACACGTAATGTTTGTGTCACAAAATGGTCAAGAACACACGGACAAATAGTTACTAGGAACAAACGGTTAATATTCATTGACGTCGTGTCGATGTTGGATAATGGTCAACAATACACGATAAAATATTCATTAACTTAATGTTTGTGTGACACAGTGATAAAGAACTCGCGGTAAAATAGTTCATAACTTGATGTTTGAGTGGAAAATGGTAGAGAACAAGGTAAAATTGCTATTAACATAATTTTGCGTGGATGTCTATGTTGGAAAATAGTAAAGAAAACACGGTAAAATAATCATTAACTTAATATTTGTAAGTTATAATGGTAACGAACAGGAGACAAAATAGCCATTAGCTTAATGTTTGCGTGGGAGCATGGTAAAGAACGCACGGAGAAGTACTCATTGACTTACTATTTATGTGGACAAATGGTAAAGAACACATGGTAAAGTATTCATTGACTTAATGTTTTTATTGAACAATGGTAAAAGGAAACATTCGGCGAAATAGTCAATAGCTTAATGTGTGCGTGGGAATCTATTAAAGAACACGCTGTAAAATATTAATTACCTAAATGTTTGTGTGGACTAATGGTAAAGAAGTTAAAAATGAGTCGTTAACATAATTTTGCATGAAACACACGGTAATGAACATAAGGCAAATTAGTCAATAGCTTAATATTTGCCTGCGAAACTACTAAAGAACAAACGGTAAAATATTCGTTAACTTAATGTTTGTATGGTTAAATAGCAAAGAAGACGCGGCAAAATATTTATTAATTTGATGTTTCTCTGGAGAAATGGTAATTGACACACTGTGATATGGCCATTAATTTAATGCTTGCATAGGAAATGGTAAAGAACAGTGTAAAATAGTCATTAACATAATTCTGCGCAAAACAAATTGTCGGTAAAATTGTCATTATTTTAAAGTTTGTGCGGAAAATAGGTTTAAAAAATACACGGTAAAATTATCACGAACTTAATGTTGGTATGGAAAAATGGTAAAGACCACATGGGTAAAATAGTTATTCACTGACACAGTTTTGTACAAGTCTTGACCTATTGAGGTATTTCTTGTTGCTTCATACAAATTACTAACGAAATTTCAAACGAAATATGCTTTTTAGATGTTGCATGATAACATGAGAGTTTTTTGTTTCGTGTCAGAAAGTAATGCGATGCTCTATGTTTGTAAAAATAACAACACTTTTATTGGACGAAGATTATCCAAAATTGTCCTTTAGAACTTACTGGAAATGTGAATTTATTTCTGTTTTGCTTTATGAAATTCAAGCTGCAAAATTTGAAAGCTAAGTGAAAAGAGTTACACTGTTCGTTTTGCCGTTTTGTAATGAAACTTCGGTGATAGCAATGAGCATAATTCACCGTTAAAACTGATTCCGTTGCCATGTTCGAAGACATGCATAGTGTTCCAAAGCAACAGTATTCTAAGATGTTTGTGGGATACTTGTGTCCTTGGTGATCTTCATTTTGTCTCCCCTAACCACAAGTTTCTTACTTATAAACATTAAACTAGAGCCAAACTCCTGAATATCACGCACTCCATATGTGCTAATAACACGTGTACGTCATAGTAACGTGTGGTTCAGTCGCCAATAACACGTTTATACCGAGGTAATGACTGATCAGTTCCCTATGTCCTGAAAAACATGTTTATTCTATATTACTGGCGGATCAGTCGCCAATAACATGTTATGCTACAGTAATTGGCGGATCAGTCACAATATAACATGTTTAAACTGGAGTAATGGGCGGATCAGTAACCTCATTTTGTCGCCAATAACGTGATTACATCAGGTCGTATTAGTCACTCTTGCTCTAAGCAATATCCGTTGATATCAAAGTTGAATACTTAAATTTATAATTGACGTCATCGCATTTATAAACCAATTGGAGATACGAATCATTCATTGGCGCATGCTACTTTTCGGAGTTTACGCCATTCTTATTATAACTTCATTTGTTAATACAATCCTTAAACATCTGGGGGTTTTGGGTTGGAGTGGGGTGGGGGAGGAGGGGGTTGTTGGGTTTTCACATAAAAATGTCTGCGAAAATGGCAATATATCACATTTATTTCGCCCCATCGGCCTCTTTTCAAGGCTTTATGCTCAATAAATTTTACAATATTCAAGTAGAAAATGATAAGCGCGTGGGCAAGGTCCTTACAATTCAACTATTTACATACATAATAAACATGGCTCTAATACACATGTTACAGTTATGGCTTGTTCGTTTAGCTTCTCTGCATATGTTCTGGACGTCTGTGCGCAGTTTCGATGCACCTCTAAGATCTCGGATGAGATCACAAGTATTGATAAATGCAAAGGTATTCGAAGTGGGGAATTGGGGTCAACTTCTTCATTACTATATAAAACAACCAGCTGTGGATGAAATCAGAGTGTTTAAGCACTGTTAAATTTGAATGTATACAACGTTGTCTTTACCAGCATGTTGACACGTTGCCTCGTTTACGGTTAAGCTGGATTAAGTTTAAGGGAACCTGCGTTGTGCGAAACTCTAAAACCACATCTAGTCGATGAGTGTCTATGGATATTCCCATTTTTGAGCGATGTCAATTTCGCTTGGATATATATATATATATATATATATATATATATATATATATATGTATATATATATATATATATATATATATATATATATATATATATATATATATATATATCCTCCATAAAACGTAGGTATATGCAGAGTGAACACATCACAACTCCTAAGTGTCTTCCACATAAGCATTCAACACTTGGATCAGATCTACAAATATTCGAATTGTCAATATTTTGGAGGGATTCTGCGTCTACAGAAATTTAATTTTAAAATGTTTTCTCTTCCAATTAAATTGGTCTCAAGGCAATTTTTGAAAATCACTTTTAAAATAGTCTTGAAATGTCAAAGATCAAATGAAACAATATACTTCATTCTTACAAAAAAGGCAGAATTGTGGGATGGAAACGCCGTATATATCCGTTCATGCGAATCTTTCGTGAGGACTTGATAATAATACATAATGTAAACAAATACCATTCGACAACTGTCAACTGTTAATTATGGTTCATTCACTGAGTTTCTTTATAATAGTTACACCAAAATGGGTGCCATTTCGTTCCTCAATTTTACTCGTGTATAGGATTTTTATATGTCGATTGCCTTATTAAAGAGAAGCCTTGGATAAATCTGAGGAAGATTCTTAATCTCGCTGTTTTAAAATTTTACACCCTGACTAGAAATTATAAGACTCCTGCACTGAAGATGCCATTTGACTGACCCTTTTAAAATAATGTGTCTCGTGCATCGAAACGTCCTAGGCTTTTTCTATTGCTTGCAAGAAAATTATTTAGATGTAAATATTGGCTATTATTATATGCTCATTTTTGTCTCCCTTAACTTTACATTGTCAGAATTGAGCAGTATTTTACGATACTGAACACCTTCATATTGCACGCACATTAACGAAACTTGAACCTAAAAATAGTATTGTGCATTAGGAACTACTTTGTAAATCATGTACACACATGTAGTAGACGCTTTAGGTTTTGGTTGATTAGATTTGTTTGTGAATGAACTAAACAAGCTGTTTCATCCATTTGAAAGTATAGATGATAAAGTTAACCATGTGGACGAGTTCACTGAGTGAGAAACGAATCTTTCAAACAAGCGAATGAATGAACTTGATATTCGCAATGTCAATAACAAACATGAGAGGCGCAGTCATTGAAAATACCGTTCTGATCAATGCAACAGTTATTTAGGAGAATATTCGTATCTTTTCGCAAATAGAATGGTTCAGACTATGACCAGAACTCTCTAGGGTCTATAAAAATATAGCATAGAAAAGCATATTGAAAAATGCAACTGAAGATTTTGGTAGGAAACTAAAAGCCTCAGAGCCAATAAGCCAAGACGACGAAAAAGTATTATTTCCGCTAGCCAAATTGACTGTCGCACAACAGCTACTTTTCAATTTTCCCCGTGTAACTATTTTGTTACAATGTAAGGCTAGCTATAGAAGACATACACTGTATAATACAGGTCATTGCTGGGATCCCTCTAACAGAGAGATCCAAGTGACAAGGCATAAACATATTTTCTTTAGCTGGTAATAGGAATGGCAATAAATATACTTACATTTATGCATTTTAAATTTCCTCAAAATGTACTTTCTTAGTTCTTCAAATCCGACCGACATGTCCTGCAAAACCTGATACACACCGAAACTGTAATGAAATTTCAGTACATTTCCAGCTGAAATAAATTCTCCTGAATGCACTGAATTGACCCAATAATCCAGTCCATCATAACCAGTAAAGCAGAACTGAGTTGGATCAGCATAGAAACAAGATCCATGCACATTCATTCACAATATGACTCTCAATTTCAATTTCAAGTAGACCAAAACGACAATTCTTTTTGAAACTATCGTCGAGCGCGCTGAAGTTCAAAGGTCGCTGGGCGGCGCCCTGTGTGCATTAATATTGTCATTGTGTATTGATGAATCTACGGTGGTGTATTTATTTTTGAATACAGCATAAATTCAATTACTTTGTTTCCTATAGTGTATTTTTGATAATTAAGCCTTAGGCAGATTAAGAAAATGAGTATATAATAAAAAATTTACTGCTTTTGTATGGGGAAAGTATTGTTACAAACCAAGGGTAATTGTTTGACCGAGCGGTGTCAAACCCTGGCGCGATTCCGCTAGAAGTCACAAGTCTCCCTAATTCCAAAGACTTTCATACAACTTCTGTTGTAAATTAGAAAGCCCAACGTGTCTATTCTATAAATGATTTTACTTTAATCAATGCAAGACCACAGATCTCACAACTTTCCATCTGTCTTTCAACCGCACATCTGCATGGTTTCTCTTCATCAACTTTCCGTACCGTTAGCGTTTCACGCCGTAAAACTATACAACTTCCCCTAACACAGGGAACTATTTTTACTACGCCACCTTCGGCCAGTCAAATCATGGTTTTAAGCCACATTTCGCCTATAAAATTGCATCACATCTGCCACCATGGCGACATAAACGGTATCTGACGACGACGGAATACACCCTTCTCGTTTATTCCACTGTGTAATTTACCAGCCTCCAATCATAAATACCGCCTGGAGTCAGACAACCAGTGTACACCACTTTATTTTAATAGGGATTATGGAACGACAGGGACACTCATGCGGCTCTGACCTGAATCCACCTAAAGTAAACTCCAAACACCAAAATGGAAACTCACTAACACTTCACTCCGTGACGTTTGCTCCTAGTAATTGGCTAATTATTTCGGGCTAAGAAATATTTCCACTGGACCGAGTTCCAATAATCAAACAAGTAATCACAAATATCTAAGAATTCCTTAAAACGGGGCGCTATAACCAAATGTGCATACTCCAAATTTATTACATTATGAACTCGTTTTCTCGGATGGATACTTTGCTCCTACAGGTCGTGCAGTATCCATCCGAAAAAAAAATAAACTCGTTCATATTTTCCCATACAAGTGCAGTAACCTATAATTTTAAATTGCCTGAGAAGTGCATTGCTGCTATTACGTCATCATAACTTCATTAACGTCACAATGACTAGATGAAGAGTCATCACTAACAGTAATATAAGCAATGATTTCTTCGATATGTCTCATTACAAAGTTGCAGGATAAATATTAAAAATTAAAGTAAAGGTATTTAATCAATTGTTGTTCATCGCACATAGAGCCCGACGTTCGTCTGGCAGTACTTATCAATTTGGAAATTATCACTATTATTACCTCCTAGTCCATTACTCCACTCTTGTCCCTCCAGAAACTCTCTGCAATTAACGAACATGTGCCCTGTCTATTGTTAAGAAGTCAAAGCCGGTCTGCTACAATGAAGCTTCTCGATCTAAGATTTAATTCTCGAGAAGAAAGAAAAAAAAAAGAAAAAGGGGGGGGGGGAATCCAAAATACTTTGTTCGTATTTGTGACAGAGAATAATTATTACTTGATAATAGGAAACAAACGGAATTACAGTCAGGAAGAGAGGATTTGAGGAAAAAATATTAATGGAAAAGATGTCCTTCTGATGATACAGTGATCGCAACCTCGGATAAAGTAATATTTGTAACCCACTCTGGTCAAATCATTTTCATAACAGATATTCAAGCAAGTCGACGCTCATGGTTGACGAAATGGTAGTAAGGTGGGGTGCGTGGGGGATTCGCAGCTGCTGAAACTCACTTCAATAAAAAAAGATAATTCCAACACATACATACACCCAGCTCTCCCAGTTTTGTTCTCATATTAAGTGTTAAACATTAATAGAAATTTTCGTATTGCAATATCTATCTGAATATTTAATGACTGCAAAGTTAGTTTTGTTAATGCATTTTTCTCATATAAGTCTGAATACATTCATATCCTCTATCAGTATGATAGTGGATGATGACCACACAATGAGAGGTATCGTGTAAGACGGCAACATCCTTCCATTTCGTGTTGAGTATTTTCTCTACTGAATCATTGCAATCACCGTGTCAACATTTGAATGAGTATACACACTTCCGCCTTCCATAAATACGTGAGCCAGTGAAATCACGTATTCGTCTTGTTTACAGGTAAAAGGTGTCAATCGCAGGTTATTTATGCACTAAATTTGTTTTTGAAACATTTAGAATAACAGTTTAATGCATGTGTGACAAATTCATAGCTTGTACAAGCAAACAAGGAAGTCTCTATCATGTATTTTTCATCCTGCCGTTGTATATTGCAGAAAGTTGTTGTCGTTGCTTTTTTTTTCATGTCCTTTCATTAAGTAAATTTTGGGTTGATCGCACAACCATTTAGAAAGCAAATTGTAACTATATGAGACGAATTCCGGGTCTAAATAAGCTCTAAAATTTAGATCTTAGAAATAATTTGGACCACATTTCAGTAGCAGCTCTCAGAAATAATTACTGTTCTATTAAATCAATACATTTATGCTATACTTTTAATGCTAAATACATTTATGTAGAATGGTCGATGTTTTGTTAAAGTTCAAAGGCAGTATCTGGTGTCTAAACATTAGCATAACAGTCTGTCGTTGAAATAACTCGGACCGCTTTTCTGTCGCATCTGTCAAATACATAATAATTTCTCAAGTATCCGTATCTCTTCAGACTTTTAATTCAAATCATATCTGTTTTCATTTAAAAGTTAATTATTTTTCTAATGACTGCACGTCATTTGAAACAGCTCATCTTTAATCAAAAGCAATAGCAAGGCTAACATTAATTGAGTGGGTTGATTAATTTTATTTTATTTCAGAGTTTAATGAATTTTCGGGGAAATCGCTCAATTTTTCTAGAGTCTTATTCGTCATTTTGAGTAAATTACCGAATGATAAAATAATGTATTTAAAAAAAAATGTAGCTGCAATCGAAAAAATGTCTTTTCTCCCGGCTTTATTTTAAAAAATAAGTCACAGTTGTTTATTATTTTTCTTTTTTTTTCTTTTATCAAATGGTTAATTACTGTTAGATTAATAATTACTTTCTGTCATCTTTCTGCTCTATAGAGAAAATGAAATCTTTGGAGTTGAGAAGCACTTTGTTAAAACTCTCCTTATCTTCTTAGCTACGCTCAGATGGTCGGGTTATCGGTTCAGAATATCTCCATCAGTATTCAGTTCATACATACATTGATTTTGTTTTGTTTTGTTTTGTTGGAGTTCTTTTGTTGCTGTTGTTTTTGCACCCTGCTATGGTTATTTTTATTATCTCTACGTTATCGACCAATTTATACTCAAAAGATCGTCAAACAAACAGAAATGGGAAAATTCAATGCCATGAATGTCTGGAATATGGATGCAAGGGCAGCTGCTACGAAATGGTTCGTCCTAACAAGTTAGGTTCATAGCAATGAAAGGTACTGCCTTGTTCATATGACAAAAAAAATTTTCTTATGCTTCAAAGCAGTCCACTGCAGTGAAAGGCACTGCCTTGTTCACGAGGCAAAATGCCTGTGATGTTTCAAAGCAGTCCATAGTAATGAAATGTACTACCTTATTCACGAGACAAAATGTATCTGATGCTCGAAGCAGTCCATAACAATGACATGTATTGTCTTGCTCACGAGAAAAATGTCTCTGATGCTTCAAAAGTAGTCCATAGCAATGAAATGTATTTGCCTTGTTCACGAGAAAAAAAATGTTTCTGATGATCATATCTATACAAATATACAAGATAATATCAAGAGATGTACCAAAAAAAGATCTAAGTGTTAACCTCCCTAACTTTCTAAAATTAAATCGGGCACAAAAACTGCTGCAAAATCTAAAACACATAAAGCCATAACGGAGATTATTTGACCATTTTGATGAGAACAAGAATCTGGAAGATCTCGGTGATATTTCTTGGAATACAGTCCGCATGTTTAATGACGTGAATAATGCATTTGATATATGGCAAATCGTAGATACACATATACGTTTGAAAACACGCAGTGAAAAAAGCGTTCCAACCTCAGATTCTAGAGGCATACCACCCTCATATTCTAGAGGCATACCAGCCTCATATTCTAGAGGCATACCAGCCTCATATTATAGAGGCATACCAGCCTCATATTATACAGGCATTGAGGTCTCGGTGTTTATTTCAGATCTAAGGATCAATAAGCACAAACATGCAGAAATAAAGTTAATCAACAAAAATAATAAATATTTAAAAGTAAATGCAGTCTCAATGTAAAAGCAGTATCAATCACCTGTAGAAAACAACTGTAATAAGAATAGAAAGCGGAAAGCTTTTTAACAAACTAGGTGCAGGTAAACATTGTACCTACGTCATCCAAAATTCAGCAACATGACCAGGAGGGTCCGAGTATTGCTGAGGATGATGAAAAAGTAAACACAGTGAATTTATCTGATTGAAGTATATCTTCCAAAATGAAGGAACCCATTAAAACTACAATTATACTAAATCAAATTTATGTTCAGAATAAAGTCCCAGCAGACAACAAAAGTTTCAGTCGCTGTGGCATCAAATGAAAATTTACAAAGTTCTGGCAAACTATTGACACAAAGAAAACAACAGGTTTAGATAAATATTGAACCAATCTAAGTACATCCATCTCAGTTTTTCCCAAGGAAATGAACCAGACAAATTTACCCCAATACGTAAGTCAGGAAGAAACAAGATAGCAATATCTACAGACCTAACATACCAACTTTATATGAAAGTTGTAGAGATATGCTCATGAGAGTCTTATGATATACTTGCCAACCTATCATTTAACTAGACAAAACGATTCAGGATTCTAAGGAAACCACCCTTGCGAGATGTCCTTGATCTACATGACCGGTAAATGGGTTCCAGATCTTGTTGGACTGATATTAGTTCATCAGGAAACTGATATAACATTGTGATGATTAGTTTACATTCTATCTAAAACAGTAAACGACGTTCCCAAAAATATAGGAGCTTTCTTAAGTAGAATCAATGACGTGTGGTTTACCCCAGAGATCCTTCTGTGGTCCACTCCTGTTTCTCCATTTCATAAATGACCAGCCTCTGAAAACAGGCAACTGTACGTCATCTACCGATAACGTCAATTTACTAGAGGTAAAACAGTTAAATTCAGAACTTCGGACAAGATTACTTAGACTAGATTCCAGGTAGAATGTAAATGGTATAAAAATATGCACAGACAAGTCTTAAAGTGTTAACAATTACTGCTCAACAAAGGGAGATAAATTGGAAAATGACAATTCGAACTCTAAGTTGAATGAAATTGGTCTACATATAGTCACTCACAACAAACGCCTTGAGGCGATCGTTGTCAACAATTTGCAACAGAATAAACCTACTCAAGTCGTATGCCATAAAAATCATGTAGATCTACTGCATATGGTTATTGCACATAATAAGTCCATGCCTGTTAACTAAACATAGAACAATATATTGCACAAGCTACATGTTAATACAAGCAAGATAATTGACTTTTTAAAGGTGATGATTATATTTTTGCTTTAAAACTTATTTTATTGATTTTACCGTTTATGGATTTATGTTTGTTTCGTATGACTTTTGGGTTATCTAAACTTATCTGGGGCCAGGAATGCTGTATCAGCATTCTCCGTTTATGAATTTGTTATCCAGTGTTAAATTTTTAGTGCTTATTGCTCTTTGCTTTACTATTCAGTGTATCTATCTATCTATCTATCTATCTATCTATCTATCTATCTATCTATATATATATATACTTATATATATATATATATATATATATATATATATATATATATACATATATATATACTACTATATATATATATATATATATATATATATATATATATATATCTGTGTGCGTGTGTGTGGAATCACTCATATTCTTTTTCCATAATTTTGATATTGTCTGTGTGATTAAATCATTTTTAATCACTAAACAAACATCGCAATTCGTTATTAAATAAATTGATTTGTTACAGGTGATAAAGATACGTTCACAAGAAAGAACACTTTTCAACATTTCTCTTACATTCTTCGCTGGACTGCCGCTTTCCTAAACTATGTACGTTGTAGATTTTTGCGACACGTAACTGCACCATTTTACTCCAAGGATTGATGTGTGATGTGAGATGAATATTAATAAATACTTACATTCCGGTAATGAAAATATAGAGTCCAAGCACAGAAAGGTGAATGTAACAAATATAAATATTTCTCTTTTAAAATCCATCGTCTCTAAGTTTTCCCTTCGAAATGTGTTTATGTTGTGAGAGTCTTTTAATGTTAAGCTTTTACCGAGCCGTTGTGATCGGTAATGCCTTTCACTTGACGTCAAGGTATGGCAACTGATCGATGATTAATCGATAGGTTTGATCACTTCCGAGTTTTACCCATACAAAATGGGGCCTAGAGGCACATAGCAATTCCTGGAGTCACCGAACTGCTTTAAGAACGCAAATCCCTTAGTAATTTACCAGGAGTATTTAAACTTGACACATGTACCTCATGTGCAAAGTGCACACATAGCTGAGGTGACAACATACATATATCTAAAATTGAAGTGGAATAATTTAAACGTTAGCTGTCATGAACTAATCAGTCGATAGCATGGTGACGTAGATAAGTAATATATACACGAATAAAGAGTTTCGAACATAATTACTGCTAGGAAAATAAAAGTGGTTGCAGTAAAGAAAAAGGTTCGGTGCAGTATTATCACCTCAGCGTACGCTTGATTCAGTCACAAACTCTGAGATGATTATGTCTGTAATCTCTAAAAAAAAAATGTCCGATCACATGACCTGAAGCAATATACTTGTTCGACTAAAAGTATTTAACTTCAAAGTTTTCAAACATGCAGTGATTCAGTTCTTCGAGAAAATTATCAACGCAGATTAGACTGTTATTTTGACTGCAAAGTCTCGTTCTCAGTAAACATTTATTTTTTCTTTTGCGCCTCGATGACTAACTTGTTTTTATGTCGGGCTTGTGACGAAAAAGGTTTTGGCTCAATTTTTGCCTACACAATGGTGGATTGGCCGACATCGTTTATCTCTAGTTACGTCGTTTTGCCCCAGATACCTAGACAATATATAACATTTCGTGTGACCATAACATAACGGACTCATTTACAATTTAACAACCATGTTAAGATCTTAAATTTGGGATTAAAAAATTAAGACTGTAAAATTATTTTCAGATTCGTCATTCGTGACAAGTGTAAAGTTAGATCCTTATTTGAAATTTCAACATATTTATTTTGACATTCTTTTTCGAAACAAATGCTATGTCTGTGCGAAACAAACAGAATAACGATAAACATCATCATAAAATGATGATGATAATGATCATCATCATTATTATCATCATCATCAGGTTAATCATTGTTCACATCATCAATAAATTTGTTATTATCTTCCTGGCAACAACAAATTTAATGACAGGGAAATTCCTTGTAATTTTAGCGGTCTTTGCTTAATATATATATATATATATATATATATATATATATATATATATATATATATATATATATATATAGAGAGAGAGAGAGAGAGAGAGAGAGAGAGAGAGAGAGGTACTAAAATATGATCTTTTAACTAGTGGCGAAAAAATATATCCCGTATTAACGTATGAAAGAAATTGCTTTTGATTATAAGCAAAAGAGTTGGTGTTTACTACACGGTTTAGGAAATTCAAACTCACTCTTGGGCGCAACACGTCCCTTACGTAACTTCACTCATTTTCATAGACTGACAATATAAATATACTTGACTTAAGAAAGAGACAGGATTAGGATTAGACCTAATCTGTCGCAGTAAATTACATTTTTGTCATTTTGTAAACTATTTGATCCTATTGGAGTGTAACGGTAGACCGATTTAGCAATGTATTGTTGTCAAGGAAGTAAGGGGAAATAACTACAAGGAGATGCGAACAGCGTGTAGTCAAAAAATGTGTTTATCAAAGATTAATGTCCATGTCTGAAATGTTAAACAGTTTCTATTTATTTGTTCTAGCTCACAAAGTCCTCGTTTTGTTGTTTCAGGTACAAATTTTGTAGGCACACGCAAGCATGGTATTATGGGAAATCTAATATTTTCTGATGTGAAAAAAAGGATATATTTTTCACATCTGAAAATATAGGTTTGAATATATATGACAAAATATACACTGTATCGTCCAGGGATAAGACTTCTCTGTAACTTGCACCAGAGTGACCGTGTACATACATCAGAGTTAATTACTTGGTCGATATGAGAGTTTTTGCGAATGTCTCTATCAGCGAATTTCTTCCATCCTTTTTGGGTGATTGCGCATACTCGAGTGGATATAGAGATTGGTGCGTGAAGGAGAAGAAATATAGCCCGTACACTTTTTAAATTAGAAAATTAGAGGTCTGTTTGATGTGGATATGTAACTATATATATATATATATATATATATATATATATATATATATATATATATATATATATATATATATATATATATATATATATATATACCACATACATTAACAAATAACATGCATTTAAAGTGTTGGTATAAAGCAATTTGATATACCAATACTATTGGTATATCAAATTGTGATCCGCCCATGGCGCAATAATACGCATATATAAACATTCTCGCGAGCGTCTGCAGTTGATTCTAGATCAATGATCAATTTCCACACATTAGTCAATAGTGACGTATGAAAAATAATGATGAAAAGTATTAATAATCCCCGTTTTCTAAATTAATTTAATATGGTACACATTTTCATCACAATCCTTTCTGCTTTCTGTTCTCCCCTCCCCTCTCAAGCATAACGGACAAACTGCGCAGAAATGTGGAATGAGAGAGAAAAGGAATTTGGGCTGATTAAAACCTTAAAATAGAAATTACACCAAGTAACCTACAAGAATATGGCTCGTCGTAACGATACGTGTGCACTTTCCTTGGGATTTATCAACAGTGTTTATCAATGATACAATGTTGCAAACCAGTAAATTCCTCGGATACGTGGTGCACATACTGTGATATATTTAATGTTATGTTTTTTTGTGCTTTTTTTAAACATACCATAATGTTCTAAAAAATCGATTATTATCATTTAAATATGGAAATGTCCAAAGGTCTCTCTCTCTCTCTCTCTCTCTCTCTCTCTCTCTCTCTCTCTCTCTCTCTCCCAACCATCGTAGCAGGATACGGGCTAAAATCTATGAAATGGCGAACGTAGAGGATTCTCCGACAATATCTCTGGACTTATGAATGACGGTAAAAGTTAAGTCAAACCGACCAAAGGATGAGAGAGAGAGAGAGAGAGAGAGAGAGAGAGAGACAGAGACAGAGACAGACAGACAGAGTTTTAAAGTCAAACCGACCAGAGAGAGAGAGAGAGAGAGAGAGACAATACTGTGAGAGAGAGAGAGAGAGAGAGAGAGAGAGAGAGAGAGAGAGAGAGAGAGAGAGAGAGAGTTTGTGGGTCGGTTGTACTGTTGCTAAAGGAGAATAAGGACTTAGATCAACTGTAAATATATTAAAATATTTTAATTACCTCTTGTTGGTTCGTCAGTTGGCTTAGTTTCTATTCCACATTAATCTCCATGCGCCGGTATTTAAATGGTGTAGCTATCCAAATGTTGCTACTGCCCTACTTTTATCATTAAAAACATCTTTTATGTTTACATCATAAGTGTGTATTATATTGATTTAATCAATGTGGAGAAAAATAGAAACCAAGAAAAGAAAACAATCAACTTATCAATATGCAGAGGTGATTGTATATAGCCACTACGGCAGAGAACTACATTTTGTGGCGGACACACTAGGGGATATGAGGAGTTCATTCACTAGGTCAATACACGGCTGCCTGTAGTAAATCTGAACTCCGTTCAAAGGGCAAATATATGTATTTGTATGTGATATAAATAAAATATATGTACAGTATGTGCGCTGTATCAATGATATACCACTCGTTGTATACATTTTTCATTAAAAGGAAACTCAGCAAGCTTCGTTTCCTTTTAATGAAAAATTTATGCATCTCGTGGTATATCATTGATACAGCGTACATACTATACATATATTCTATATATATACCACATACTTTAAAAATAACATGGCATTTAAAGTGTTGGTATAAAGCAATTTGATATACCAATACTATTGGTATATCAAATTGTGATCCGCCCATGGCGCAATAATACGCATATATAAACATGCTCGCGAGCGTGTGCAGTTGATTCTTCTAGATCAATGATCAATTTCCACGCATTAGTCACTAGTGACGTATGAAAATAACGATGAATAGTATTAATAATCCCCGTTTTCTAAATGAATTTAATATGGTACACATTTTCATCACAATCCTTTCTGCTTTCTGTTCTCCCCTCCCTCTCATGCATAACGGACAAACTGCGTAGAAATGTGGAGTGAGAGAGAAAAGGAATTTGGGCTGGATTAAAACCTTGAAATAGAAATTACACCAAGTAGCCTACAAGAATATGGTTCGTCGTAACGATACGTGTGCACTTTCCTTGGAATTTATCTACAGTGTTTATCAATGATACAAAGTTGCAAACCAGTAAATTCCTCGGTCACGTGGGACACATGCTGTGATGTATTTAATGTTATGTTTTGTAGTTTTTTTAAACATACTATAATGTTCTAAAAAATCGATTATTATTATTTAAATATGAAAATGTCCAAAGGCCGCTCTCTCTCTCCTCTCTCTCTCTCTTTCTCTCTCTCTCTCTCTCTCTCTCTCTCTCTCTCTCTCTCTCTCTCTCTCTCTCTCTCGACCATCGTAACAAGATACGGGCTAAAATCTATGAATGACGAACATAGAGGATTTTCGTTTGTGTCATCCCACGATATCTCTGGACTTATGAATGATGGTGAAAGTTAAGTCAAACCGACAAAAGGATGAGAGAGAGAGAGAGAGAGAGAGAGAGAGAGAGAGAGAGAGAGAGAGAGAGAGAGAGAGAGAGAGAGAGAGTTTTAAAGTCAAACCGACCAGAGAGAGACAGAGACAGAGTTTATGATCGGTTGTACTGTTACTAAAGCAGAATAATGACTTAGATCAACTGTAAATATATTAAAATATTTTAATTACCTCTTGTCAGTTCGTCAGTTGGCTTAGTTTCTATTCCACATTAATTTCCATGCGCCGGTATGTGAATGGCGTAGCTATCCAAGTGTTGCTAGTGCTGTACTTTTATCATTAAAACCATCTTTCATGTTTAAATCATAAGTGTGTATTATATTGATATAATCAATGTGGAGAAAAATAGAAACCAAGAAAAGAAAACAATCAACTTATCCATCTGCAGAGGTGATTGTAAATAGCCACTAAAGGCATAGAACTACATTTTGTAGCGGACACACTTAGGGATGTGAGGAGTTCATTCACTAGGTCAATACACAGCTCTTTGTAGTAAATCTGAACTCCGTTCAAAGGGCAAATATATGTATTTGTATGTGATATAAATAAAATATATGTACAGTATGTACGCTGTATCAATGATATACCACTCGTTGTGTACATTTTTCATTAAAAGGAAACTCAGCAAGCTTCGTTTCCTTTTAATGAAAAATTTATACATCTCGTGGTATATCATTGATACAGCGTACATACTATATATATATATATATATATATATATATATATATATATATATATATATATATATATATATCCCAAAGATGTTTCCCAAAAGAGGGCGAAACCGAACCAGAAAGACATTGATATCGTTGGGTCATTTACAGCCCTCTTCCAGTTAAACAGTTGGTCTGATTATGCTACAGTATTTCAGATATCACCTTCCGCAATATACATGATGTCCTACCAGTCAACGATGAACCCCTTTCATAACACGTGTTTCGGACGAGTTGAGTTCCTGATATCCGGAGCTAAACATCAACACGAGGCTATCACTGCTGGCTGAATGTTCTTTATATTGACTTGGAAGTGGAGATTGGCTTTGTAAGGTTTGAATAATATCATGACATCATGTATATGTACTGATTGTGTTGATAAACAAATATGAGCATTAATAATAATAATAATAATAATAATGATAATAAAAATATTCCTTTATGTTTTTTTTTTTGTAAGATAAATACTCACACAGCCAAGCAAATGAAAAATTTCTCTTAGGAATGGGTTTATAATTAAAGTTTGTTTTAGAATGTATGTATCTTGTTTTTCCCTAAACCAATTTAAGCAAGTTCTTGTTAGGTTTTAATATTGTTTAGCAAATCAGTTTAGCTATCAAGGCACTTTTAAATGCAATTAGTGTAAATAAACTTAAATACAATCGGTGGAAAAACAATCACTATCTTTGCAGATTCAGACATTTTTCTTAGCCCCATTTGACTTCCAATGTTCAAAGTTTATCCTCTAGTGAAATCTACTAGTCTCTGACTAACGAGCGATTGTTAGCTTTAATCCCTGAAAATATCTACATAAAAACATTTTCGGAATCTTGGTTCTAGGTCTAGCAATTTTATCTAATCAATCTGATTTAAAATAGCATTATTATAAAGATTGGTATTTTCATTAAAATAACATTTTTTATATGTTCGCTATTTTGATTTGAAAAAGAAACATTTATCGATAGCTTAGGTAGTTTAAATTTAAATAGCATTATTTGATAGATTTGAAACTGCATTTTAAATTACATTATTATATAGTTTGGGTATTTTATTTAAATAATATTATTCTATTGGTATCTTAATTTAAAATAATATTACTCTATAGTTTGGATATTTTATATCTCACGGATGCAATCACTTTTCCCGTACACAAATAATGTCTGTTCCTTGAAACTTTAATCTCAATGGCATTTCTTTTAGCGAAAAAAAAAAAATAAAAAATAAAAAAAATGCAAATACAATTTCGCTCTGAAAACTTATTCCTTTCATCGCCGTTTTTCGTTTTCCATACTGAGAATCTTTTCCACAAATCTTCAGTCCATTGCACATTTTCGGAGAGACATAACAGGTTGTGAAATGTTGGAAGATCAACATCACACTTCCACATATTATTTTAATTGAAAGGCGTCCTTCTATGGTAGCAATATACCCCCTCTTTTTAGCCGAATACAAAGAATGAATGAATGTACTTATATAATTAGCCTTTGTTTTGTAATGATTTTTTCATAGTGTGTTATAATCTCTGTAACCATTGACATATGTACATTATTAATTTTGTACTGATTAAAGAAGAAAATATAGCCGAGTTGTGATTATATTTGTATTAAAGAAAAGCTAGGAGCGGTTTATATAGAAAATGTTGAGCGATAGTAAGGGATTTGCCTGCTAATGTCGCTAGCAACGGCGTAAACCTGCCAAAAGATTGGAAGATCAGAAATTTAGCGGAGAAACTAAAATCACAGTATCGTTTGAATGCATCATACAGGATCATCACTGAAGCGCAGATGTACGAATTCTCCAAAATAAAATCCGAACACATTAATAATCTGGTGAATCAGGTAGTGACCTTAGAAATAGAAAGATTCAAACTTGGGCAGATGTTTGAAACTAATAGAACTAAAATGAATCTGCAATATCGTACGTGCAGGAGTACACCATCAAAAGAAACAATAACTCGCCCACTGCATCTGAAACGATGTATGTTTGTGATGAGGTCAGTGGCAAGAAGGTTCAAGAGCACGTTAATTCAACAAGAGCATTGGGGTCATGAGTATAGCAATGGCATCCTAACGCTATTCGTTTTGTAGTGAAAGATACCACTTCGCATAAGAAAAGCAGCCTAAGCATATGACCACATTTTAGACGCACCACTCAGCCATAAAGTGCATGTAATTCACGAGAAGAGGTTCAACATCATTGGTTTATGCAACAGTAGCCTGACACAATTTATGTGGCTGTCGTGCTCGATAGTGGCTCATTTGCGCTTATTGAGGCGAAACCGTTTCTAAAAGATGTTGTGCTCAGCACTGCAGAAAGTTTTCGTTGTGGATACTCTGAGATAGGCGTGGTTAATTATTTGACAAAGACTGATTTACAACTTCGTGTTTGCCATGGAGAGTACGAGTGGGCGATCTGGTAGAAACTAAAATGCAGCAGTGTTTTTTGTTAATTATATAAACTCTTGCACATATGTAAATAAGAAGTTCCTTGGCATTGGGACGCAACAAATATAATGCTGCCTGTCGTGGAAAATACAAACCCTGTTTCAGAACATGCCATTATATATATATATATATATACACCATAACACACACTCCAATATTACGCAAAGGCTTAGGGGCACCACCTTGCCTGAAATGTAGCATCGGAGACAAATCACGTAACCAACTTTGTAAGCCTTGTGGATCTGTTTGTGAGTACTATAAATTGCACAGAAAAACAAATCACAACCACAAACACCTTGGCTGCCCAAGCACAAACACATACCACCACAACAACAACACATAATAAACGAGAAATATATGAAATAAGCATCAGGATTGAAGAGATTGCAGTTTCTGATCCTGAAAAATACCAAAAAAATAAAACAAACCATATACAAGATTTTTCAATCAGAAAGACGTTTCGCTCTCTGCTTGGTATAAACATGTTTGCAGTGCCACAGCTAAAACAATTCACACGGCATCATGGCATATACATACCAAGTCGTAAAGTCGTATGAGAAAACATACATACTTGAAATATTGAGACCCACATTTGTACTAAATCCACAACTATCACCACCACCACCACCACCGCCTGTTGCGTTTACAACAAAGCAAAAAACAAAACAACGGAAAGCAACTAAGGCAATTTGCATGTGAACATAATATCTAATTACCCAAATGGCGCAAGAAAAGCCCACATTCTTGCGTTACTCGGTGAGTATGAAGAAAACAGTTGTCGTCGTCTTGCCTCTACTGTCGATACTGAAGCGGCTGAGTACGTGCGTGCAATTTAAAAAACAACAATCACATGTGGCTGAATTCAAATCAGAAGCACTGTGTTGGGTTGGAAATTCTCGTGGCCATTATTCCAAGCACCTACACATCGGGCAAAGACTCTCAACACCTAATAACAAACATGATTCCAGGAATCGTAGCGGTGTTACCAGACTTTGGTTATTTTAGGGTCATAGCAGACATGGTCCTTAGTGCGCATCTGTTTATGCCCCTTAGTCGTGACAAAGATGGATTTAATTCTAATACTCCGTGGATTCCAAGTGGTGCCCACGTAATCCTGAACCGCAAAGACAGCAGCGCCATCAGCAATGAAATTGGAAGAGGCATTGAAGAGATTCTCGTAACTCTGGAGAGATACACCAATGAATGATCGGGTGGACTCTCTGAAGATGTACGCAAGGCAAGGTCTATCTCTCGCGGTATCACGTAATCGTGAATCCGGTTAAATAGCAACACCCAACAAGGTCCCAGCTAGATTAGTGATCAAAGTTATATGTATGACAATCAAGATATGCCCCGAAAATATAGGAAGCACCTGGGTAAACTCAACTTTGGTGATACTGAGTTTCCTGTGAAGGTGACCAAAGTCACACTGAAGATATTTGAAACACTTAAACCGGTTATCGCTGTTAATGTGTTCACATATGACAAATATTGTTATCCGCTTGCACTATATCACCATGGTCGTCACAAACTGATTCAAGCTGATTTGTTGTTGCTGAGTGAAATGAAAGAATCATAACTGATGTGACGAACTATATGGCTGGGGTGGTGTGCTCCCGATATTTTATTTAAACTATTATAGAAGTCCCACCCAAGCTCTGTTTGGTTGGAAGTTAAATTTAGTGAAAGATAGGTGTAAAGCTCCGAGCCCCCAGTCAGCAATGCCGACGATTAGATAGTTAAATATATAAAAAGGGTGAAATTCAATTAATAACAATTTAATAATAATTCAATAATCAAATGACTCAAATTTCCAATTACTCCTTCCGCTCGACTCATTAATAAGCCTATTGCATCACTTGATTAGCAGTGTGAGATTGATTTCCACCTGTCCCTGTATTTCTACTCATCTGTTGTATCCTTTCTCTCTCTTATTTCTCCCAGTTCCTTCTCCTCTTCCTCCCCGAACATTATCCAAATTTCTTCTCCTCCTCCTCCTCCACTTTCTCCGCCACTACTACACTTCTGTCGACTTCGACTGTCTCGGCTACATTCTCAATTCCGTCTCCAACTCTTGAAGATTTGGGACCCAACGGAACCCAAAATTCTCTGTGCCCTACAAAGCTTCCTGTGAAAACACAAGGACGGTACAATCATTTTCCTTATCCCTCTCATCTCACACTACACACAGCTTATCATCAGATAACGGCTATTAAATTTCTTCGGTCACGCATTCGTTCACATCGAGATACCCATGCATACGTCCTTGTATGGTAAAACAAACGTCATAATACAGCACGGTATCAATTACTTCTTATTCATACATCAATAAATTTCGTCACATCAGTACATATTCCTGATCCCGTTATACTAAACAATGTCACAATAATTAGACACATTTCTTTACCTCACAACATGCAAAGTACACAAATATTCAAATATCCATGTTCTGATATATGCATACGTCCATAGTAACTAATCTTACATACTTCAAGCATGTTTCCAAAATCACCATTCAAGTATGTGTAAATTCTAACATAACGCATTAATAAATGCAGCGAATTATAAAATTAATTCTGATCACAAACTAACAATCTACATAATTCCGCCTCGCATCTAATAATTCTTCACGTAAGGCTCAAGCCCATTTATCAAATATGCATGTAAATGAAACACTACAAAGGTAATTCAACATACTAAATAATCTTAGTAATTAAGTGTACATACTACAAATAATTACAATTATGATGCCATAATACTCTGCAAAAATCTAGCAAATAACTTACTGACCTTTTCGAAGCTTTGTCTTTCCTTAGAATCACTAAATTCTGCCGCCAGATTGCGAGTGGCTTCTTTCTCGGAGTAAACCATATTAATCTTAAATCCTTCCAGGCGAATGCTAAATTACTCTTACGATTTCAGAAGGTATCATTCGGGTCTGAATTGTAATCACGCCCTCTATCTCAATTTTGATTGGATATCGCTGTGGACCGGCCCAATGAAACTTAGCGGACAATGTCCCTCTCGCTGTCTGTCAACGTGGGGACGGATAAGAACACGCCCCGTTTAACCCGTGGGCTTTCCTTTTGATCATTGAACTAACCTTTAACATATAGGTGTGATAACGGCAAGCCTTTGTTAAGTGACATACCGGCAAGCCTTTGCCGACTCAAATTTCCGGTCTCTGGTTGGTTATGGTAACCTTGCGTAAGAGATCAAACACAAGGCCGCGGTAATATTCCAAAGACAGATAGAATATAGCTTATACATGACTTTGGCTGGGTGCTTAGCAAACGTGACACCACCACACCACTCTTGAGAATAAAATCGGGACTTTATTCCTCCAAATGTCCTCCAAATGCAAATGTGCGTTACTACACGCAATAAAGGAAACAAAATCATAACGACGCTACATGCATACTACGGACACGAATATACACACAACATACGGTTATCTACTAAGCGATCTATGCCGTTTTGGCGCTCCTGCTCATGAAATCGGCACATACGTTCTCGGTTCCTTTCACGACTGGTGCTGCTGTAAGAACAGCGACCATGGCATCAAGCATTCATTGGACAATTTCGCCTGCGCGAGATACGCGAGGGGTTGGTTGTGGGTCTCCAATATGAACTTCCGCCCGTATAAGTACCGCTCGAACCGTGATATCCCGAACACGGTTCCGAGGCATTCCCTCTCTGATACGGAGTAGTTCTTCTCGGTAGCAGTTTCCGACTGCCGTACGCGACGGGAAAAAGCATCCCCTCCTGCTCTTGCAATAGTACTGCTCCTAGGCCCGTGTCACACGCGTCAACGCGGAGCACGAAGTCTTTCGACGGACAACAACGTCGGATGTCAGCCTATCCTTCAGCGTTAGGAAAGCGCGCTCACTCGCATCCGTCCAAATAACTTTACTCGGGGCCTGTTTACTTGTAAGGTCAGACAACGGCCCCGCAATCGCACTGAAATTAACCACTTAACTCCGGTAATACCCGGTCAATCCCAGGAATGACCTCAGATCAGTTTTCATGGTGGGGTGTGCGGCGTTTCGCAAATCCGCGATGTACTGATAGGTAGTACGTACCTCTTCGACAGCGTGATCGTCCGTCCACGGCTGTCTCAGTACGGCGATGGGACCATGTACGGTCCTCCCATATAAGAGTTCAAAGGGAGAAAACCCTAAACTCGCTTGTGGTACTTCCCGATATGCAAAAAGCATGGCAGGAATACACCGATCCCAATCTTTGTGACCGCCTTCACACAACTTCTTAAGCGTTTTCTCCGAGTACCGTTAAACCGCTCGACCAGTCAGTTACATTGGTGGTGATACAGTCTTGTCGTGACGTGCTTAATCGACATCAGTAGATTCACCTCTCCCATCATGCGACTCATGAATTGTGTCCCTTGATCAGTCAGGATCTCGTCGGGCACTCCGACTCTTGACCAAAACCTAAGCAGCGCTGCAACAACTGTTTCCGAATCAATATTACGCAATTCGATAGCGTGTAGCGTAATCTACGACCCTTAAAATATGCCAATTTCCTTGTGACGACGCGGGTTTTATCGGTCCGATCAAATCCATTGCGACGCGTCAAAATGGTTCATCGATAATGGGTGTACTCCCCCAAGGGGACGGGTCGATGATCCGTTTTCGGTGCCATTCTCTGACACTTGTCACAGGAGAGACAGAACCGCTTAACATCTCCTTGGACCCTTGGCCAGTAGAATCCTTTGACAAAACGATCTTGCTTCTTGGCAATTCCCATGTGTCCTCCCATGAGACTTTCATACGCGAGTTTCAACACCTCACCTCGCTTCTCCTTGGGCACGACGACTTGCTTGAAGTGCTTGTGTCTTTTCCTGGAGTGGTGATACAAGATCTCCTTCTTGTATACGAACTTCATCGCGTCATTCGGAGTTTCTTTGTCCGTTCCTTCTTCAGCGTATTTATGCAACTGCGTAAAAGTTGCATCTTCACGCTGCAGCTCCCTCAACTCGACCGGAAGTACGTTGCTGACCGGTGTTGATGTAACTTCCATCGGCATCGATTTCGTCTGACGACTCTTGGACTTGGTTTCCACAACACTCACCGGCGTCGGTGTGCAGGTTTCGGTGTTCAGTTGTGGCAACGCATAACGACATCCCAGTATGACGTAGTGTAATAACCCATCCAAGTATGCAGCTTCAATTTCCCTCTTCACGAACGGTGAATCGAGGTCAACGACAGCCACTGGCAACGAGTCACGCGCGTTGTTCGCGTACTAGACCTCAATTACCTCCCCTGTGTAATCCTCGGGCTTCACGTATTTCTTGATTTCTCGTCGACAAGGGCGGAAACGTTACACACAATGTCGTACAAGAGGGTGGCACCTTCTCCACTGACAGTTGCGGAGGCGAGGTTTGCTGGTTTAAATCTTGCCTCCGTCTCGTACTTCTTCCTAGTGATGGCATTCACCTAGGTCTGCTTGCCCTTGGGACAGTCCCTTGTAAAATGCCCCGGTCGGTTGCAGTTGTAGTACGACGGCAGCTCTTGCCGTCCTGCAAAGCCTATTTTCATGGGTGAGGTCTGTCAGGGTCTACGGGTGGCATCCTTACCTGTACATACCCTTCCGACCTTTCCGTTACCCTGATGGTTACGGACAGGCTGCTCTCCCTCAACCACACGACGCGACTCATTGGGTCGGGGTCGGTCCGTACCCCAGGAAACTCCACTCTTTGAGTCTGCCGGCTCGTATCTCTCCATGCAGGCGATCTCTTCGAGAGTCCCGTGCTCTCTCTCTCTCTCTCTCTCTCTCTCTCTCTCTCTCTCTCTCTCTCTCTCTCTCTCTCCGCTCGG
>JAECUM010026731.1:0-36159 GCA_016617855.1 Megalonaias nervosa | reverse complement strand
AAATAGACCCTGAACAACATCACCTAGTCCATCTCCGTAGGTTGTCTTATATACTGGTAATCGTGAATTTATTACCCTGACCATAGTTGGTCCACGTTGAGTACTATGTACGATCATTTTATTATAGTAATTGTATTTAATTACGTACTTAGTCACTATAGTAGTCATCGGCTATTTCGTTAATAAGAGACTGATAAACATCAACGTCCATGATACCGCCTGTAAATAATCGTCTGCAAATATCGGCTGCTTCATTAATTATTTCTGGAGAATTATTACCAGCTCGTTTTCCTCCGACGAGTATTTCTAGTCGTTCAACATCGGCAAGGACGTTATTAGGACACGGAGTAACGAGACCGCTTCCATGAGTAGTAAATCCACTTCCAGTTGCGCCAGGATCTTGATATTCTTCTTCCTCCTCTTCCTTTTTGCTTAGTTTTTGTTGTTTTGAAGATCTTATATTTCCAGATAATATATCTTCTTTAAAATATCCGACTTGTCTTACAAAATTATTAAAATCACCCTTATATCTATCGGTGATTTTAGATATACCACGAGATTGTCGAAATAAAAAAGGAACCCAATTTTTTCAGGAATATTAGCGGTGTCTGGATTTAATAATTTATCACGTTGCGAATATCCTGTTGCAGCGACCGCAACATCGTCTTCTTCAAGTAGTTTACGACCATATTCGGTTAATTGGGATGGTTTTTGTTTTGGTTTTGGCGTAACAAGATCCATTACGTCACCGACCTCCTCACGAACTTTGTCAATACCCTCAAGTACTTGTTGTACTTCTTGTAATTGTGGTTGAGCAGCAGCAATTTCAGCTGGAAGTTCTCGTAGAATCTTTTTGTTTTCTTAGTTCTTTCTGCTATTTTTCCAGTTGCCTCTGCAATTTTCTCAGATACTGGAAGAAGAGGTTTAGTTGTCTCTGTAATAGGTTTAAATAATTGTTTTGTATCCTCTTCAAATTCAACATGAGATTCTTGTCGTTGTTGTAATTGTTGCTTGACATCATCACGAACAGGTAAATATTTTCTAATTACTTCTAGTCGCTCTCTTGCTAATCTAGCTGAATGAGGTTCTCCGATGACAACCATATAATAATTTGCAAATGGTCGTCTAATTTAAATGTGGGTTTTTTTGACAAAAAATCAATTATTCTTCAACTTTGTTCTGCTTATTTTTCAACTTTAATTTGTAATCGTCGCATTCTGAAATTATGTTTTTCAGGTGATTAATTACAACTTGAAATTTTATTATTCTATATTCCATGAATTCTATCAGGGACGCTTTGTTCCTTAACTCTTCACTCGATTCACGGTGGGCTTTCATGATATTGTTGTAATCGTCTTCAGATTTATTCATATTTATTAACGAAATATCTAATTAAAATTTAGCAGGGCAAATGGAAGGGCTAATTTGGTCAATCTGATATATATGTATGTGTTGGAGCAGCAGGCAGGGCGGCCGACAAAAATTAATTGACCCGGCGAGTAAACTAAACGCATTATAACATAAAAAACAAAAGTCAAAAATAAAATAACAAAAATGAGTTAACATTATCCGTTTTGGTAATAATAAAAGTTAGGAGGTTCGGTTTAGCGTTATTGACCCTATTTTTCAGCCCCTGTAGGAACCTTTATTTTTGTAAAACTTGCTCGAAACCAATTTGTAGGGTTCACCCTGCCTGCTGCTAGTGTTATTCTGCATTGACGGGAAGCAGAAACATTTGGATTAAGAACTGTGATTTTCAGTGGTGTTAGTACGGTAGTACAAAAACATATTAGATCTTTCATTTGAAATACCCTTGGACAGTTTCCGGATTAGTGAGAAAATGAAAGTGTAATTTAGGATATTCTAGGGATTTACACACTGTAAGTTATTTTTAATTCTTTCCCTAATCTTTCTCTTTGTTTAATTTTACAATTTATTTTTAAAAATTTATATTTTGGAAAATTTAATTCTTGCTGGGTTTACCTAATCTTGCCACTTTAGCTCCTAGGCGTAACAGGATTAATGGGCGCCCGTCCTGGATTCGAACCTCATTTGAATATCTTTAGGAGCTGAATTTATTTAAACATCTTCCAAATTTGACTAATTCAGAAATTTTTATATTTCAGAAGATTGCTTTTTTGTAGTTTGAATTTCATTCTTTGAAATTTTTGTCGTCTCTGGTATTTTGATCTTATTACCGGGAAACCAACAAGCTTTCAACATGACATCCAACACATATAATTTTATTGCCAATCCTACACAAGAGAAATTAGAGTCCTTAATAAGGACGAGTTACTTAAGCTTGCTAAACATTATAATCTTTCTGAGGCGAGTCCTTCCTTGATATAAACATTTAATGAAAACTATCGTGATGGATTATTTAGTGAACAAGAACCTTTTAGATAAAAGTTTTTTTATGGTTTGATAAGGAAAACTCCGTCTGGCTACAACAGTAAGTCAAAGGAAATAAACTTAGAGTGTTCGGTTTCGGAAAAGGTACAAATAGGTTTGAAAATGAAGATAGATAACGAAAGGCAAGAAAGAAAGAAGGAGGAAGGAAGGAAAGGAGGAGAGAGAGAGAGATGTAAACGCAGAAAGACCAAATGCAGTTGCAGATACAGAAAGACAAAGTGCAAATCGAATGCAGAAGGGGGACAGAGAAACAGAGAAGGAATAAATGCAAATGCAAGATAGAAAAGAAGTGGTATACAGGGAGTTAAGATTATAAATTTGGAACTGACCAATATAAATACAGATAGATATGTTGATCACACCAAACATATCAGAAAAGTCCCCCTTTTAAGAAAAAGGGAGGTAAACATATATTTTCTAAGTTTAGAGAGAATTACAGAAAATTTGAAATGGACGAAAGATTGTTGGACCTCACTTTTGCGGTGTGTGTTTGCTGGTAAAACTAGTGATGTCTATACTGCACTCTCGCCTGAACAAACCGCTGATTATGATGTGTTCAAACAAAATGTGTTGACGCCTTCAGAGACTGTAACCGAGACCTATCCTCAAAACTTTAGAAACTGTAGAAAGAAGACTATACAAACTTATATTTGTTTACTAGATAGTATACAGTCAAAAAGGTTGACAAAGATTTTGACAATCTTAAACAACTCATACTGAATGAAAAGTTAAAGAATTGTGACAGTCATGACATAAGAACATATATTGAAACTTTATAGAAGGCCGCAACTACAGCTGATGAATAGTTTTTGATTCACAATGTTCCATTTGTAAATAAATCTTCCTCTCAACCGGTTTAAGTCAAGAAACCATTTTAGTCTTGAGTACTTGCAAACCTCAAACTGGCATAACTGTGAACAATCAAATTTCTGACAAGAAGGATCAGAAATCCTCATCTCTTCCCACGTGCACTTATTGTAATTGAAAAGGTCACATTATATCCGATTTTTATAGGGTGCAAATATAGGCAACATAATCTAACAGAGCAGTACCAAACGTTCTTGTTTCTAAGAAGTCAAGGTCACGGTCATATATTGAAAGACATGCAATAGTTGGGGCTTACTTACCTCAGCCTGATTTAGAATTACGAACCATTCAAGTCGAAGGGTTCATCATCACTTGTTGGTTATTTAGATAAGGTTACTGATATTAAGAGACAGAAGAATTTCTAAGAGTCTTTTGTTAGTAAGTACTTTGCACTTTCTGAGAAGTCTTCTACTAATGAAAGTGTTCTAATAAAGGGAGTAGAATGTGAATATGTTAATGTTCCTCTTCATTGTGTTAATGCGTCATCAGGCTTAGTTTTGGGACCGGCGATTCATAGAGGAGCGCAATCCTCGTAGCTCATTGGGGATGTTCATTTGCTTCTAGATAATGACTTAGCTGGAGATAAGTTAGTGGTTAATCCATTTGTAACTGACAAACCTTGTACGGATTGCCGAGCTATGTTATCGAAGTAGAAACCCCTGTTTTGCGCAGTTATTATAGCTATGGCTCTTGAGAATGATGTTCTTAAACTGGATGTTATTCCTTTAACAGACATCTTTATGGATCAGACATTTAATGAGGTCATTTTTTCGTAGTTTGCATCACTCAGGAAGTATTTAGCACGGTAATATTCTTTCGGCTACAAATTCTCTTAAATCTAATCAGGGCGATAAAAGAAATACCAGGTATCGTAGAGGAAAAAGATCAAGAGATCGCGTATTTCATTCTCAGCGTTATTAGCGAAACTGATGACTGATGCCACACAAGAAGAAACATGTTACTTCAGGAAGAATAGGGTCATTATGAGGAAATGGGGTAACTTTGTTAACAGGGTTTGACATTTTTCAGAAATTCAGTTCAGTTGTTTGACCTGACTATCTAGTTTCTGACCTTGCATCGGAAACATTGACAGTTCTAGTAAACAACATTTTTTATAAAAAAAAAATTTTTTATTGTTCTTTCCCAGAGTAAGAACCATTGATTTCAGTTAAGGCCATACTGGGAGTACGTGATGGTAGGCATATAAAAGCTTCTATTTTGTTCTGGAAGGATGACCATGTGACTCTCATCCGGGAATCTGTTTTGCGTCTTAAACTTGTGTATAACTGTTTTCTTTATAGAATTTGTTCTTTCGGACTCCAAACCATTGACTCTTAAAGGTGCTTTGTTGTGACCAGTTTGAGATGAAACTCTATTTTATGGAATACAAGTGATTCTTTTCCTTGGAAATATATAAGTGCTTGTACAGAATTCTTGGACAAAGACAGTCATTGAAATTTATTCGGAATTCAAAACTGGAATAATATTTTCTGTAATTCAACAAGGAACTGTTGACACATTTACACTTTGAAGGTTGCGACAGACGTCATCGTCTTCTATTTTGATTTCATCGGGAGTCGAACTAAGATTCATTTAGAACTTTTTAATAACATGGCTTCTATTTTTTAATTCTTGGATTAATTTTGGATTTGATTCGTAAAACCGTAAGGTCTTTTTCTCATTTTTACCTTGGTTTTCTAGGGAAATAAATAATATGTCAAATGTTACAAAGCTTGTTGTCAGAAGATGTTAATGCTCATCTGTCACCTATTCCTGCTTTTGACGGACTATTTAATAGAATAGTAGATTTTGTCGTCCTTTTACCTAAGATTAAGAAAAATTAAAACTGAGACCTTAGTAGAAACGTTGATAGAGTTTCTTATCATACATTTTGGCCTTTAATGCAATAAAGGAAAAGAAACGGACAAAGGTGCTCAGTGGTTGTTTCCTGTTGAGGAAAATCTGTTTGAGATTCTCTTTGAAGTATTACTTTGGTCCCTATTCTAATATGCAGGAAAAAGACACATCGCAGTTAAAATGACGGGTGTACGTGTCTTGTTGACATCCAATATATCATAGCCTATTATGGCTCGCCGTAAACGCTCATTGCTCTGGAGATATAAAAGAATTATCAGATTTGAATTTCCATCATAGATACAACGAAATCAGTATTGAAAGGAACAATTTGTGAAAAAAGAAATTGAATTTGCATTTTTTCCTGAAAGGCATGTCATTGGGATTAATAACAGAGACCTTGTTTGTTTATGTGAAAAGTGATTGCATCCATGAAAAATAAAATACTACAACTATAGAATAATGTTTTCTGAAATTAAAATATCTAAACTAAAGAATAATATTAATGAGAATATAATACCAAAACTATAAATAATATTATTCAAAATAGAATACCAAAACTATAGAATAATGTCATGTAAAATAAAGACACCTAAATTAATTAAATGTTGCTTTCAAAATTAAAATACCAAAGTAAAGAATAATGCTATTTTAATTAAATATCATACCATGGAATAATGTTATTTTACTTAAAATACCAAACTGTAGAATAATGTTATTTTAATTGGAATACCAAAACATTAGAATAATGTTATTTTAAATTAAAATATCAAAACATTAGAATACTGCTAGTTTAAATTACAATTCTTTACATGATTGCCAGATTTAGATAGAGAATTCTGTAGATATTTTCAGGGTTTGAAACTAACATTTGTCTTTTAGTCAGACATTAGCAGATTTCATTACCGACTAAATTTTCTATCAGTTCAAAAAGACTAAGCACAATTATATTTTAAATTTAAGTTCAACAGAAAGTGTGTCGACGGTCTGTGCATTCTGAATCTGCAAGGATAGTGATTATTTTTATACTGATTGAAGTTACAGTTTATTTAAACAACATCCATCTAACCATGCTCTGATAGGTAAACTGTAGATACATCTAAGCACGTTTTGAAAATATTACTAAAGCATAAAATGAACTTGCTTAAATTGGTTTAGTGCAAAAATGGACAAACTACTATGACCGTGTGGTATTGTATTTCGTTTTCACATTTTGATACAACAACCCCAGACACTAGTGGCATTTTATTTGTTACAGACACATTATGCAGTAAACTGGATCAAAAGCATGACACCGTCAGACCTTTGTGTGCATACTATGCACAATTATTCAAGATGCAAGATTCAGATAATTTATACAGTAATAAACTGAACAATCAGCAATCACCTAGATTCACTTCAGGGTGGTGGAGATGCGAACTTTGACATCAGGTATGAAATTTGGGTATTTTTCTTGTATGTTTTATTTTTGTCTCTGCTTGCAGTCAATAATATGTAGGGGAAAATATCGCCAACTCTCTGTATCTTGATTCCTACTTAGTTTATTTTTGCTTCCTGGCTGTGGAGGGGGTTACTAATGAGATGATTCTCTTGTTATATATAATATACAATCTTAGGCATGAAACGATTTTATCACTTAGAATTCTAGTAGATAATGTTAACAAGAGTTACTTGGACTGCAAGAGATCAGAGAAAACAACTTGTCCTGTGACTGTTTCCAACTTTCCCTTAGACGGCGTCCTAACTGACGAATACTTGAAATTGGATGTAGTAGGAAGAGTATATTCGCCCGACGAACGCAAATAAGTTCATCAGATCGAGTTTGTCTAACAACGTGTAATATTTAAAGATAAATATATTCATTCAATGATCAAATATATATTTACAGAATTGAATGGGTGTGATATGAGGAGATATTTATTTTCAGGGAATGATCATACAATCTATAATAGTAAAAGCGTTGTATGTGAAGAATAAATGGGCTCATTCAATGACCACGGACAATTAATATTAGCTAATATGTGGTATGTGAAGAGAAATTGGACTCAGTGAATGACCACAAACGATTAGTAAGAAAGGGGCGATAGGTGATGAGATAACATCACCAATGACCACCTAAACGAAGTTTTCTAAATGCAATCTGTCCCGACGTCAAGGCGAACTCTTTTACGTTTATCCAACTGGAACTTATAAACAAATCTTCTCGATTTGATCTACTGAATATTGAAACTTATAGTAACTGTGAGATAATTTGCATTCCAAAGCTCTTCCATTTGATCCATGATTTATCGATTTTGTTTTTATGTCGATCCAGTTTAATTCTGCTTTCCTGATTATGATGGACTGCGTTGTGTGGTCAATTCAGTGCAGAAAGAAGAATGGATTTTAGCTGGAAATGCATTCGAAATTTCAGCATAGTGCTTGTGTGTATCGGCTTTTGCAGGACGTACAGATTTGCAGAAAGTACATTTTGAGGAAAATCAAGATGCATAAACGTAAGTATATTTATTATCATTCTTATGTTACGAGTCTATGCTCTTAAAATAAGTAACAGAAAAGAGTGAAAACAACAAGCTTTGTAAACTTTAATAAATAATTTATTTTCCTAGAACACAAAGTGAAAAATAGGAACAAAAGACCTTACTGTATTACGAATTAAATCCAAAAATAATCCAAGAATTAAAGACACAAGTGCTACTAATACAAAGTCCTGAATAAAACTCAGTTCAAGCCCCGAAGATATCCAAAATTGAAGGCGTTGATGTGTCTGGTATAACCTACGAAGTGCTGATATGTCAACAGTCTCTTGTTGAATCACAGAAATAATATTCCAGGTTTGAATTCAGTATAAATTCTAATGAATGTCTTTATCCGAGAATTTTGTTAGAGTACGTTTGTATTTCCAGAGAAAATAATCCCTTGAATTCAATAATTTTGAAGAAAATAAAATTCAGCCCACACTGGTCACAACCTAATTCAACTTAAAGTGCTAGGTGTTAAAGCACGACTGGTAAAATCCTCCCAGTCACAAGATAATATAATTCTGTTTAACCTCAGGTCACAATTAGCATTTTCTTAAAACAATCATTACCTAATGGAAAATAACCTTCTAGAATGATCTAAAGAGCGTTGTTTATTTACAACTCAATAGCCTACAAAATTCACTTAAGAATCTCCAAAACCCTGACCCTGATCACCGTATTTACGCCTTCTTGCTTACCTGAATAATAATCCTGATAATAAGCTCATAAACACAGATAATAATGAAGCTTTAATTAGTTGTTTACATAAATGAAATTTTTAAATTTTTTAAAAAGTCAGTCAGGTCAAACAGAACTGAAATTCAATTTTGGACAAGGTCAAGTCCAGCAAACAATGTTACATTACAATAACATGTAATGAAATAAAAAAAAAAATTATAAGTAACAGACAAACAATTAAATTAAATATACATAAAGCCTTATTACAAGATGAAGGCATGTTGATGCCCTGTCAATTGCATTTCGCGGGACCCAGCCATGATCTGTATCATACAATGTCTCTTCTATAGATAGCCTATGATTGTATCAAAATAGTTACGCGGGGAAACATGCAAAACAGCTGTTATGGCGACATCACATTTAACCAGGGGAAATAATACTTTTTTTCGTCTTGACTTATTGGCTCTGAGGCTCTTACTTTCTTACAAAACCTTCAGTTGAATTTTTTTCTCACATCTAGTATTTTGACAGACTTGCAAAATGGTACGTATCTGCTAGATACGCGATAGCTCTTAGCCTCAATATACTTTTCTAAGCTATATTTCTATAGACCCTAGAGAGCACTGGTCATGGTCTGTACGATTCTATTTGAGACAAGATACGAATATTTATCCTACATAACTGTTTCAATGATCACAACGGTATTTTAAATTACTGTCTCTCACTTTTGTTATTGACATGGTAAATATAAAGTTCATTCGCGTGCTTGTTTGAAAGTTTCGTTTCTAAGTGAATTAGTCCACATCGTTAACATTATCATCTGTACTTTCAAATGGACGTAGCATCTTATTTAATTCATTCACAAACAAATCTAATCACCCCAAACCTAACCCTCTACTACACGAGTGTACATAGTTTGTTTACAAAGTAGTTCCTAATATATTATACTATTTTAGGCACCTGTGTCGTGCACTCGCGTGCAATATCAAGGTGTATTACTACGAAAGGATTCTATTTCTAAAACAATAAAAATAAGTATGCGCTTCGTAATCGAGCAGTAAAAGTAGTGATAAATGATGCAAGTACCCAGTAACATTGTAATGGTATCATCGTACGAATTGAAATAAACAGAGTATCTGTTCTACCTCAGCATGTGTGCCACATACGGTCTTGTAGAGCAATGTAAGATTTTTCCTTGACAGTGACATAGCGAGGTACTCCAATACATTTGATGGAACTATACAGGGGTAAGAGGTATCCGGTACCAACAGATTCAGTTTCATTCATTTGTACTAAATATCGTTTTTTGCTAAGCCAGACAAAACTCCTACACAGTGCAGCAATCACAGCCGGTGTTGTTGCTTACTTCTGATTCCCTGCAAGTTAAGCCCACTCCCACCTCCCAGCTCTCCAGATTGTGCAATTAGTACCGTTAGACCTGATTGAATATTCATCAGATATTAATTATTCTCGACTGGCCTATTAGAGGTTCTACCAAATGCCTCACGTCTGCACCGGGTGAGCACATTCAAATTGTCTGTGTTTTAAGAAGGAAAGAGACATCATTATGCCTCGCAAAACCTGAATGTTCCAAACGATAACATATTAGATTTTGTGGATAAACGTGTTCTATTCTACATTTGCTTAATAGTTGTGGTGTCTTAAATACAGAGGTATTTGGGGTGGGTGAAGGGATGGGGAATGGAAGCAGGAAACTCACATAATTTTGGATATCAGATTTTATGTTCGACTTTAATTATTAAATAATACGTACAAAGAAGTATAGCAATTGACGGAGCTAAACCGATTGAACAGATTTAAATGGAGACTGACCACAATATTCAGAAAATACTGTGATCGTCATGTAAATGCACATTGAAAGTTTGATACTTTCAATTTTAAATATATAACCCGTAATCTTCACTTAAGCAAAGAAAAAAATCAAAGATGTCACAGGTGTTGTTAGAGTCCGCATTAACGTTTTCAGGAGTATTTTGCATACAGTTTGTGACATGTTGATATGTGTGGCCAATGCAAATCTATGATTTCCTGCAGGGAGAAATCTAGCAGGGATTCCAAAATTTAATGCGATAACAGTAGTAAACGAATATGAGGGTCCTAGCTCAAAAGCGGTTTCTAGCTCAGATGAGGTTCCTAAACCAAATGTTTTGCCAGAAACCTCTAATCTTATATTAAACAATAAAATATAATATCAGATGGGGTTTGAGACAAAGTTAATAAGAAATGTTGGATTTGATCTAACAAACAGATTTTTTCAAACATTTAATTCCATTAAATCAGCTTCGAGATATACTGGTATAGAACCTAAAATAATAAGCGATTGTATTAAAAAAGTTGGTTATCATTTATCGAACAAGTACGGATCATTATGGTTGTTTGCTGACGAAAACCATAAGCGAATAGCGGGTTGGACAAATGATTCAATGTTATTCAGCGACAACATGGTTGATGTTTTATTTGATAATGATATTTCTAAACATCTACTACTACTATAACCATAGTTTATGATAATCTTTTTCATACCTGCTGACTCTCATTGGCAGAATATCTGTTAACATACTGTCAATAATACGAAACTCGCGTATTAAATCGTCCATATCATATTTTACGCCTCGCAAATAAGATCGTATCTGAGCAAATAATTTTTTATAAGTGATACTTGCTATTTTACAAGCACTTTTTTAGTCTCAAGTCGGGGCCCAATTTTCTTGTATGCTATTGAAAGAGAGACACCAACACCAGATATTATTAACAAAAACGGATTTAATGATGCTCCACTTGAGATTATGCCAGAGCTTGTCATTAGCAGTGGTAAATATAATATTACTCGAAATATTCTACTGTAATGCTTATAACATTGTTTTACACACCAAACGTTTTTATGATAAATTTCTAATATTGTATTAGCGCTTCAACGTTTTGTTTTGGAATTTCTTCTGAAATATGATTGAAATCGATGATCTGTTTTTCATTATACAATATTAGTTCACAATTTTATACGATTGTAAAAATTCTAGTACCAACAACTGGATCAAGAAACTCACGAAACTTATTATTGGGGGGATCATTTAAAACTCCCTTTACTTGTCATAAACATCTGACGAAGTATCGTTATATCATTTATCTGTCAGTATCTCATTTTGCTTTAACCAAGTGTATGAATAAAAAATGTCTTCTAATTCACCTTCATACAAATCTGTTTTATTTACTAAATCACCGTAATCTGTGTCTGTTTCATCAATAAACCGTAATACCAAGCTTGTCTGATCTAACGTGAAATTTTTGAGAACAAGATTTTGTCTGATAATTGAATATGCGACTACGAAATTTATTAACATTAATTTTTTAAGCTTATCTAGTTCAATTGTGAGAAGACCAATAGCAGAAGCTACTTTTAACAATATTTTTTCATATGGTTTTGTGAATATTTTCTCAATTACATTATAATAATTTCGTAATGAAAATTGTCTAGAGCGCTGGATTGATGGAAATGGAATATCGTCTTCTTCACGTATGTCGTAACAAGAATCAATTTTTACTTCCAACTTTGTGTTACGTCTTCAAAAAACTTATATCGCTCATCATCACAGAGATTATTAATTTCATCATACAAATTTTTGATTATATTTAGAGACCTGCGAACAATTATCGGATCAAATTCTAGTGTTTTACGTATCATTGGCAAAATTGCGTTTGAATACACTTTAATAATTAACTCCTTATCCACCGTCATAGTAACGATTTTAATTAGGGTTTCTTTGTCGTGGTAGTACATGCCGAGATATTTAAAAATTTCTAGTTTTAAAAAACTATTATATAACTTCTTGTTTCTTCTCATTCCTATTATCCTAGATTCCGATAGTTTGTCGAGACGATCATGGTTATCTTTCATTTGTTTTTCCACCTGCGCTACTCGTGCTTTTAATAAGCCCGATACCGTTATCAAATTTATATTTTTGAAATCAAGCTCAAGCAATATTTTTTTCAACAGGATTTCAACTTGTTTTTGTTCTTCTAGACAATCATCAGGATGACAATATCTGCTTATAATATCAAAGTTTTCTATTGCTTGTTTCAGTTGTGGTCCTCGCATATGCATAACACGAACAAAAGTTTTTTTCTTCTGACAATGGAGAGTTTATCATTGGAATTGTAAAATTTTTTGTAGTATTTATCACACGTGCCGCTAGTGATTCGTCCCTAACATCACTTTTTGAGTTAAAAATATTATCATAAAATTCTCTCGCAACGGTTCTAACTGGTGGTTCTGACATTATTTTATATCATTAGATTAAATTTTATCATCGAGTGTGCATATTTGAAATGCTGCCAGTCCTGGAAACGAATGTTCAGCAGCGACAACATAAAATAGAAAATACAAGTACTTGTTAACAGTTAACTTGTTAACAGTGTTTTCTGTCGGAATTGTAAAATATTGTGTTGCTGAAATATACGTATTTTCTGTAAAATACAATATTGTCCAGTTGATATCATCGTTTGATCCTTCAAACCGCCAATTATAAATTCGACCAACACTAGAGTTTAATCGACCTCGCAAATAAAATTGCCAAATAGCAACTGCAGTGGGATATTTAATTTTAATCCAAAAGTTTTCAACTTCTCCTTTGGTCGTCCATTCCCTGTCTATCAGAGAAAGCGTGATGAGTTTTCAGGATAATATGCTGATGCGCTTACCTTAAACCCAACTCGGTTGTCAGTTGCCTTAAAAAGTGTTGGAAAGTACCCACCATTGTTTTTAGTTCGTTTTATACCACCAGACAGACTGTCAACATAAGCTTTATTTGTCAGATCATTAGGATTAACTGGAACATATGTTGTCATTATTTTGGTGCTTCTCATGTTTGTATTGCCTGTCATTCCCCCGCCGAATTTTCTCAAATATGGGTTCAGCGTTAATTTTCACTGAGCATAAATAATAGCATCCGTCTCATTAGCTGATGGCGAGGTTGTCGGTAATCCAGTTATTTTTGAGTTATTGCTTATTATCATTTTACAAGTCATTGTGTCACCGGCCTTATTAAGCTTGTTATCGTCAACAGATTTTAATTGTGCATAACTTACAGCTTGTGTTATCAACATTTGCTGGCGGATATACAATTGACAAACCAATAATTTTTTTACTCGACATGTTAATAACACCTGTAACCGTTCCACCGTTTTTGTCAAGCTTGTTGCCGTCCACATACTTCAACTGTAAATAACTTACGGCTTGGGTTAGATTTAAGTTTGCTGGTAGATACCCGGTCTCCAAATTTATTAATTTTTTTCCTGACATATCTAAGTTACCGCTTAAAGTTCCTCCTGTCAGTGACAGTTTATTATCGTCAACAGATTTTAGTTGTGCATAACTAACAAATTGTGTAATAACATTTATTGGCGGATAATTTGTTTCTAAACCTAATACTCATTGATTTGACATAGACTGGTTTCCTGTCATTGTATCACCAGTTTTTTCAAGATAGCCTGATAAAGCAATATTGCCGTTTGTTATTGTACGTATAGCCGACGAATCTCCTAGTGCTGTTCCAAATTTTGTACAATACCTCATCATTTATTTATTGTCTGACAATTTTTATCAACTTAATTTATAATATGTAGATATTAAATTTTGATACAGAGGGGTTGGTGAAACATAAACACAACAACGAACTTCCAAATTATCATTATCTTATTGTTGGGAGAACTGGGTCAAGGAAAACAAGCATGCTGACGCATTTACTGCTGGGCGATAATTTTAACTATGAGCAAGTTTACATTTGCACAATTAACCCACAACAAGATAAGTACGAGCTACTTAACGAATATAATAACAAACTTCGTGATGATCTTGAGGCCGGTGAAGATTCTTTTATCATCAGACAAGCAGAAGATCTTGTTCCAGTTAATCAATGTGATTCAGATGAACATAAGATAGTTGTTTTTGATGATATTCCTCTAAACAATACGGAGACGAATAAATGTCGCGTAATAAAAAAATGTAACTGTTTATCTTACTCAGGTTTTTGTAACGTTGACAGGTTTATTCAGCGAAATACTGGTTGTTTTATATTATTTCCCGGACTGGACAACGTTGACGTTAGAAATATTGCAAACGAGCAGTGTGGCGACGTAACAAAAAATAAATTTATTGCGCTATATCATAAGGCAACAATAGATAATTATAATTTCTTTTTATTTGATAAACTTACACGTGATTCAGCGAAGATGTTCTGCTGCTGTATTGAAAATTATCTGCAGTAGTTTTGTCAAACATATTTGATATAAAATGGATAAGCGAGGAAAGTACAGAAAACATATAGAAGATCTAAAAGAACTTGCTCAATCTCAGGCAGAATTTAAGAAAACGTTCAAGAAGCACGACGTGGACAAATAGTTGCCGCAGAAGAATCAGCTAAAATTTTAAAACCAGTTACTGAGGCTTTACTTGGAAAACAACCTGAAATTTTCCGCCATCAGAAGAAGAAATTAAAAAATTACAGGGAAAATGTTTAATCGGAGTAGTTAAAGAACAACAAAAAGAAGCTGTTAAAAAAAATTGTTGCCAGATCTGAGGAAGAAAGAAAAAGATTAGCTGAGGCACTTGCAGCAAACATTGTTGATCCTGTTGCTGGACAAGCTGAACTAAATCGGCTGATAAACAATCCACCAGCACGTGAACGAAGATTATCAGGTTTAACAGTTGGGCCGATAGAAAGAAAGTTGGGCGAGATAACGAAAAATAGTGAAGAATCAGAAAGCAAAACTGAAAGATTGTTTAAGGATATATTTGAAGAAGAAGAAGCTAAAAAAAGATGCTTTTCTAGAACAACATGGAATAGATATCCAAGACAGAAATTGAAGATGTCATAAAAACTATAAACGGTCAAATAAAAGATCATGATTATAAATTATTTAACCTACAATACCGTTTTAAAGATTCCTAAGTACACGAAATTTTAACAAAAGATTATAACGCTGATGAAAAAATTAGAGAGTTATCGCAAATAAGAGAAGAAAATAAGAAATATATCCACGAGGTAAGACGAGAAAATAAAAATTATAGCAAAAGTATTGAATTATACCTTTATGGGATTATCGCCGATCTTTATATCCAAGCTATTAATAAAATAAAAGAAAGACGGTATGGTCATCAAGCTAATGTTTTGAGCACTGTAGCAAAAGAAATAGATTTAGAAAGGATATCAGCTGAAAGAATATCAGATGAAAATCTAGAGAAAATTTGAAAAATGGTAACAGAAAAATAGGAAAATCGGAATAGAATAATTTTATAAAAGAAAATGACATTTCCGATATTGATAATATTAAAACTTGGAAAGAAGATAAATATGATAATCTCATTAAAAATTAGATGATATTGATAAATATTGCAAACAAGCTTACGAAAAAATTGATAAAGTCACAGGAAAAGATATTCCAACACTTTTTAAACGAACTAGAAATGGTATTATTGCTGTCGTTTTTAAACGTACAGCAAGGAGATTCAGGCTTGAAGATAATGAAGGACGAGATTTTAAAGACTGGTTTGATAATCATGATGATCTTCGTATGGCGAGAAAAAAACTGGGACTGGGGTAAAAATGTTTATATCAGTAGCCGAAATGATTGGTAGATTAATGCTATTGATATCGTCAAAAGGAGCTGGAAATTTTGGTGCTGAAATTGACAATGAGATAATGTATAGACTTAATTTTATAAAACAAATATAATAAATAGCAATGTCAACAACATTATCACTAGACTCTAGCACGGCCGCTAAAGATAACGCAGATTTTTCAGTAAATTATATTCCGCCAATACAACTGGATACTGAAAAACAATATGAGATTTTACTAATTTCCTGCACAGCATGGCATTCTATGGATAACGTAACAACTGGTGTAAATGATGAATTTACATTTTCTCTGCAAGCTGTTCCGGCGCTGTGGACAACATCTAAAAATCCACAAGGAGCTTATAATGTCACTGATCTATATGAAACAATAAAAGAGCTAATAACAAAGGCGAACGGTGTCGCTGATAATTTTGAGCTGACACCGAATTATAACACACTACGCGCTAAAATAGCATTAAAAAATAATATGTTAATCGATTCTTCATCAGCAAAAGCTATTGCATCGCTGATATGATTTTATCATAAACAATATGGATCAACCACTGAGCAAACAATTACGTATGACGGTGATCTGCCAGTAAATATAACTGACATAAACACAATATTAATAAATTGCTCTATTGCAACTGGATCTTACTCAGCTCGAGGTAGTAAAGGACAAACAATATATAGTTTTCCCGGACGTCCTACCAGGTTTGCTAATGCAAATTAGTCCACGGCAGGTTATTTATTATCCGCTAAACGTTGAAAATCAGATAACAGAAACAAGTATGCAATTGACAGTTCAATCTGGAAGACAACTGGATTTGAAAAATGAAGTTGTTACTTATTATTTGCACCTACGCGCATGGCTATTGTTTGCGATTTTTTATGCAACCTCATTGATATAAAATGAGACAAAGAAAAAAGTTTACAGAAGCAAAATAGTCGGAGGATTTTTAGGAATTATATTTACTAAAATTATTGAAAATGTTCCAGGAATAGCAAATAATGTTGCGAAAATTGCACTTGACGCGTCAAACGTTTTTTCAGCTGGAGCTGCATCTGCCGCTGGAACTGCGGTGGGACAAAAATAGCTGATAAAATGAAAGGTGTGCCAGATATAAAACAAGTTATATCAGAAATCGCCCCAACAAAAGAAACTAAACATGCAATGATAACAACAGCAAAAATCTTTTATCGCCAAAGGGCGAGCCAAGTTATACAAAAATTAATATCTAAGGCAACAACACCAAAATTTATATAACCTAATAAATAAAACAAATGTCTGCTAGAAATTATCTTGATTTAGCAGAGACTAATGACATCGACGACACAGTAACAGATTTTGAGTATGTTAAGTATCAAGACGAAAATTCTAATGAACCAAATAAGGCGGGCGTTAGAACATTTAATACGCGGGATGAAGATGTATTTCTACTGCCTCACAAAGCAATGTTAGAAGTAAGTGGACAGATTGTGAGAGTAGCTAATCCACCTGTCGCAATTGCAGCAAACGCAGAAATATCTCTTATAAACAACGGCTGGAGCTTATTTAAAAGTGTTAGGTCTCAGCTAGCTAATCAAACAATAGAAGATATTTCAAGTCACCTACAAAATGAGAGCACTGTACTACGTATTATTTCGTTCTCCGATGATTACTCCAGATCAACTGCAACTAACATGATGTGGTTTAAAGATACTGGGGCTGGTATAGCAAAATCTGCAGAATTTTTTCGAAAGGTTGCATTGCTCACGGAGCTGATGCAGCTGCAGATGCTATAATTGTAAAGGATTTTCTTATCGTTAACGCTACTGCTTTAGGTATAGCCGCACCAGATGCAGCCGCTGATGCAAACGCTACAAGAGTCTCACTTATTGCAGCTTGCAGTCATCTTGGTATAAGACCACCAGGTGCAGCTGCAATGTTAAATTTGATTAATAACACAATTAGCGTAAGAATAATACGTTACAATAACGGCTATGCTAGGAGGAAGGAACTTGCAGCAGGATCACCTCAAATTACAATGATGCTACCGTTGAGCACAATATTTGGATTTTGCAGGGACTACAGCAAGGAATTTCGTGGAGTCAAACATACACTGATTTTAGATGATTGTTTATTTCTAGCTGGCGGAGCTGATGTGTAGTTTATGATAAACAAACTTGCGCTATGGATGCCACGAATAACGCCATAAATCACAAAAACGGCAGAATTAAATGATATACTTCAAAAACACACAAACAGAATTTATTTTCAGTAGCATAAAATATATCAAACAGCAGTTCCAAATACCACCGACTACACATGTCGCATCACAACAACATCAAGTGAACAACTACCGCGGCAATTATTTGTTGTATTTCAGCAACAAGCGCGACGCGGTGACCAGCAACAAAATAATGCAATATTTGATAACGCCGATGTTAGGAGAATATACGCCAGACTCAACTCCAAACAGTATCTAGAACGAGCGATGGAATGCAATTTTGCAGATAACGCTAATAAAAATCTTACTCGACCGTCTCTTTATCTTATGGACGCAGTGTAAAAATATCAGAATGTTGGAGACGGATCTCAGAAATCAGTAGAGCAATTTCGTACACTTTACCCAATATTTTATTTTTTATGTTAGTAAACATAGCGAGCGAGCTGTCGACTCAACAGCTGATATTGAAATTACCTGGACACTTGGAGTAGCTCCAGCAGCACAGCTGTACGTGCACGAACTAGTGATCAGAGACAGGTTTGTTACAACTGACTCTGTCGGAGATAAAATGTCAGTCCAAGTTTAAAAAACTTGAAGTTTAATCGGTAGTCTGTATATAATGACAAAATATCTTGTAAAAGAATTATATTTGACTGATGGTCAAGTTAATAAATTATCAGCTGCTGTTGCAAACAACGACAGGTCTCATTAAAAATAAAATATGGTGATAAAGGTACTTTAACAAAATTAATGCTAACTAAAAAACAAATAAATAAATACGATCGTAAAAAAAACCGTTTGTTTTAAATTTAAGTGCCACACAAATAACTGCGATTGCACAATAAGGTGGTTTCTTTGAGCCGGCAAAAGCTGTGATAGCCAAAACGCTAATACCTAAAATTTTGTCAGTACTTGGTAAATTAGGACTTGCCGAAGTAGTGAGTCGCAGAATCTGGCGCAACGAAAAAGGCTGTCTCCGGAGACGGCGTCTCTGGCGATGGTATAAAGAAAATTTGTATCTAAAGATAAATATAATGCCCAAACGAGAAACGGCAAAAAGAAAGGCGACAACTAAAAACAAAGACGCGATCGCGGCGAACAAGCGAAGGTGGGTTTATAGGACCGTTGCTGGCGGGAGTAGCGGGAAGTCTATTGCCAAATCTGCTGGGAATTGGCCGAGGACTAACATTGCCAGGGACAAGACGGTAAAATCTCAGCGGACAAGGTCGGCCGCGTTAAGTAACTTTCATATACTTGATAAGCTAAAAAAAGTAAAAAATCATTTCCGAGGAGTTTATTCCAAAGATGAACTCGATGGCGATGCGATTACTGGAGGCTCGTGTGTGATAAATATACAAAACTTCAAAGACGAATCCGGCACACATTGGGTAGCTGTTTCAAATAACAATTATTTTGACTCATTTGGACTTCCACCTGGTGATGCAATAAAAAAATATATCAACAAAAAATATGAAATAATAAATTCTTCGTCTAATCAAATTCAACCAGTTGGAACAAATGCTTGTGGATACTATTGCGTGATGTTTATAAAACAAATGTCCGATTCTAAATTCAATTTTTAAAATTTATTTTACAGTTTGACAAGCAACCTTCTCACGCTAATGATGAGATTGTAATTAATTTTGTACAAACTCGTTGATATAATGTCAACATACTGTCTCAAGTGCAAAACTAAAATAGAAAATATCTATGAAACAACAGAAAAACAAAAAATAACAGAATAATGTTGAAAAGTATTTGCGCAATCTGCATAAAAAAGTATGTTTTTAAAGAAATTACCAACTACTTTGTCGTTGGGCGCTGGATTCCCTGACAAAGTCATGGAGGTTATTTTAGCAGATGATTAATAAATAATGATATGCGAGTGCGACTGTGATAGAGATCTCTGTCTGGAGCAGAATAAAATTGTTACGTACTGTCAACAATGCACCAACAGAAAAATAATTGGAACAGGTATAGACATACAGAAATTAATTGGTAAGTTGCCAACACAAAAAGGCGGTTGGACATTAGCTAACCACAAATACACCGGACCTTATAATCCTCTTGATAAACTAGATCAAAACGATAATCCGCTGCCAGGACAAGAACCTTACAATCAAGTTGATGCAATAGCAATGCGTCATGATATCTGTTATCGTGATAACGAACAAAATAAGCACAGTTGTGATAAAGTAATGCTTGACGAACTTCGTGATATGAAACCTATAAATATGCTGGAGTGTGTTGATCGAAGGCTGGTGCAGGGTTTTATTGGAGCAAAATATAAATTGGGACTCGGTAGAGAAAAACTGTATGATGATCTTGCATCGGAACTACACAAACCAAAAAAAAAAAGTTTCCGCGACTTAATGTTGTCGCAAATGCCGTTGATGATATCTGGGCGATAGATTTAGTTGATGTGTCAAATCTTGCTCAGTTTAACGATAACAAAAGAAATCTTTTTAACGTTATATCTGTTTTAAGCAAATACGCGTTTAGTGTGCCAGATTCAGAAAGACAGGAACATCGATAACTGATGCGTCAAAACGAATAATAACAAGTACAGAAAGAAAACCAATCAGAATCTGGACTGATCATGGAGCAGAGTTTCTTAATAAAAACGTTCAGCAGTTTTTGGAACAATATAACATTAAAAATATGTTACAGGAAATGAAGGTAAGAGCGTTATCGTCAAGCGATTTTATCGGATGGTAAACGAAAAAATCCACAAATATTTGACATCTAAAAATACAAATAAATATATTGGCAATCTACATAAAATTGTTGATAAATATAATAACACGAAACAAAGATCTCTTTCGCTAGGCGAAAGGAAAATGTCACCAGAGGACGCAATTAAAAATCCGATATTAGCAAACAAAAACATGTGCCACAGACATACATTTAAAGTTGGTGATAAAGTTAGAATTTCTCTGAAGAAAAAAACATTTGAAAAAGGATTTACTCCAAACTGGAGCGAGGAAGTATTTGTTGTTGATAAAGTACTTTTATCAATACCGGTTACCTATGCGCTAAAAGATTTATTAGGTGAGCCTATAACTGGCAGATTTTACGAACAAGAACTTCAAAAAACCGAACAAGATATATTTGTTACTGAAAAGTTATCAGGAAAAAAGGCAATAAAAGTTTAGTTAAATGGCGTGGATATAGCGATAAATTTAACAGCTGGGTACCAAATAAGTCTATAAAATAATATTGTTATAAATTTGTTCGTACTTCATAAGTACAGATTTACATTTGACCGGTCTACACAACGACATTAAATGACATTTTCTTGCATTATCGACTGGCATCAAATTGAATATTTTAACAAAAAGAAAATAGTATTTATGCTCCTCTGCTGGCCAGTTCTTTTTATGTTAAGTAAAGGTTTTATATGTTGCCAAAATATTTGTTGCTCGGCAATAGTAAAATTAAATTTTATTATTTTTTTAGCTATATGATACTTAACATTATATCGTCCAGTTGTCGGTCTGCTGTAAAAAATTTTATCAACAACATATACGTCATCATCATCATCGTCGTTGTTGTACAAAATTTCATCTTCATTATAACCAACAGATTTGTTTGCGATTAAGTCAGAGATGAAATTATATTGTTGTGCAAAATTGTCGTTAGTGATTTTATCACTTGCATATATATCAGCAAGTCGCTTAATCATGCCCATATTATAATATACTTTTATCTAATTTATCATAATAAGATGACTAATGAGATGAAATCTCCTGATATAAAATCTCATCAGAAAGTTGATATATTAAATTACAGAGAATTATCTGAGGCAGTTCGAAAATGTCTGTAGGGCTATAGAGCTTATTCAGTTAACGTTATTGTAATGCAAGGTGATTTTGATAAATTCTCCTTACAACAGCAGAAAAAATAAACTTGATAACAGTGCATTTATAACACTAAAATTTGATAAAGATGATGTTTTAACGTTTGCCCATAATTGTCTTACAAAGACCGAGTGAAGAAATATAATTAATCATCACATTTAAAAATAAATCTGTCAAAGGTTGACGTTGACGTTGCTGATTTGGTTTTGCCGTCTGATACATCTTTTACTGATTGGGAATGAATTTTATGATATTTTGTAGCAGCTGTTATTGGTTTTCTGAATATAATTGATTTCTTTTATTATTATTACCAGCACTTGGTCCTCGTCTGGTGTTTTCTTTTGGTGTAACTAGATCTAAATTTTCAATGCGATTGTCGGATTTAATGCTGTTGATGTGATCGATAACTAAATTATTTGAAATAGCGCCATTAAAAGTTTCATAAATAAACTTATGTGATAGATAACCAACTTGATCAGTTTTAGTTCCACGAACCATCACACTAAGATAACCATCTTTTCTTAAATTTCCTAACACATTTTTTTGTTTTTCTATACCTAATAATTCCGTGATCGTTAGCTTCATACAAATCAAATTCTGGATGCGGTTGAAAATCATTTTGCAATGATAAATTTTCAATACTGTCATCGCTTATTGATCCGTTAACATGATACACTCTTTGTCCAGCTGGAATGTCCTCGCAAAATAAGCATAAATAAAATCTTTCCTAAACATTTCGGCCCTATCCACATCATCTCCTCTAACACTGATCTTATAGCCAGCTGGTGTTGCTTTACTGAAAAGCCTTTGATATTTTACGCGAATAACCTAACCTAACATATTTCCAGCATAATGATTATAAATTGGGTGAACATAATAATGCTCTTGCTCGTTTGCTCTCATATTTTCTGTCATTATATTATATAGCATTTATATCTCTAATTGAAAAATTGAATAAGCCAATTAAATATAAAATATTATATAATATAATGCTTATGTAATATAATGCTAAAATTACGAGATATTGCCAAAAAAAATCTCATAAAAGCAGAAAAAATTGCTACAGCATTTTCTGGTCACGATAAAAGTTATAAATTTGATAATTAAAATATTTTAGCAGCTCATAAAAATAATAACTACTAGTGCAGTATCATGTTATTTTGTCAAAGTTCCACGCACTTCAAAAAGATATAATTGATGTAATTTTTGAAAATACAAATTTCACCAACGAAATTTCCGAGCCATATTTAACAGCTAAATCACGAAAAATATTAATTGGAATAACTATTTCCTCAGTCGCTGATGACATAGATCACGAAATAAACAAAAAATTGGAGGAATTTACTGCATCAGGGTCAGGTTGGAAATTTGAAATGATAAAGGAGGTTTTATTTCATACAATGAAATATAACGTACTCCGCGGTAGTTCTTATGTTGATCTTCCTCAAAAAATTAAAAACACAAAATGCTGTATAAACGTCAAAAACAGCAATAACGAATGTTATCGCTTGGCAATTTTATCTGCTAGACATCCTCAAAGTTGTAACTGCGATGGAGTTGAAAAATATTCGCCGTACAAAGGCGACCTACATTTTAACCGAATAACTTTTCCAGTAGCAGAGAAGCAGATACCAATATTTGAAAAACAAAACGATATTTCAGTAAATGTTTTCGTATTAGATGAAAAAGAAAATGTTTATCCGAGATATGTTTCAGCGACTGCTACACAAAAGACAATATATTCATTATTTTATAAAGAACATTATTGTTAGATAAAAAACTTTAACGGCCTAGTTAGCAGACAATATAATAAAAATAAAAATAAGAACTATTTCTGTTATAGTTGTTTACAAGGTTTTTCTAGCGATGAAAAACTGCAAGAGCATCTCAAACACTGTGTTAACATTCAAACAATAACTACGCCAGGAGAAAAAGAAAATGTGTTAAAATTCAAAAATTATAATAAGCTAAGTATCCCGTTTGTTATTTATGCTGATTTTGAGTGTCTACTTGTGTCTGTGGCCGACGCAGAAAATAATCCGAATAAATCAAGTACAAGAAAAATACAACTTGTTCCTTGTGGAGCAGCTTATAAGATAGTTTGTTGTCAAGTCCAGTAAAGTTATACAGATGTAAAAGTGGCGAGTCTGAAAGTCCGGCCGTATGGTTACTAAAAAATTTAATAAACGAAGCTAATAAGATTTTCAACAAATTATTCAAAACAGCTGCAATGAAAATAACATCCAAACAACAACTTGATTTTTCCGAGGCAGCTAATTGTCATATCTGTGAGAAGACGTGTTCAGGTGATAAAGTGCGAGATCACTGTCATCTAACCGGCCAGTATCGCGGGGCAGCTCATAACGATTGCAGTTTAAACTTTCATGCGCCAGATTTTATTCCTGTAGTTTTACATAACTTTCGTGGTTACGATAGTCATATCATTGTAGAAGCTTTTGGCGATGAAGAAATTAAATCTAAACTAAAATTAAATAATACAATAAAATGTATCCCACACAATTTTGAAAAGTATATGATCATTTACGCTCGGCAAATTACGTTTCATTGACAGTCTGCAATTTATGGCAGCACCATTGGATGAGCTTGTAAAAGGTTGTAGCTGTTTTAATAATCTTAACAGATGCTTTGGTGAAAACTACGTCTCTCTGGCAAAAAAGATGTCTTTCTGTATGAGCACCTCGACGACTGCAGCATATTTGATGAAACGTCTCTTCCTGATAAAGATAAATTTTACTCACAGCTTAAAATGAAAATATTACAGATAACGAGCACAAATATGCATAAGATATTTGGAATAAATTTAGTTGTAAAACATTTGATGACTATCATGATATATATTTGAAAACAGATGTATTACTACTAGCAGATATTTTTGAAAGTTTTCGTAAAGTTAGTCACAAACATTATGGGCTAGACCCCTGCTGGAATTATTCTGCACCATGATTGTTTTGGGATGCTCTGCTAAAATCAAGTAAGATAGAATTGGATCTATTGACAGATGTTGATATGTTTAATTTTATTGAAAAATGTATCAGATGCAGAATTAGCGTTATAACAAAGAAAATATGCGGTAGCTAATAATAAATATCTAAAAAATTTATGATAAACATTTATCATCAAATTACATTATTTATCTGGACACTGTCAATTTGCATGGTTCTGCAATGTCAGAGCCAATGCCGTGCAGTAGATTTCCTTGGATACCTACAGATCAATTTCTTAAAGAAACTGAAAAAAATCTTCCAAAAGATATCGGTTATTTTGTTGAAGTTCATCTCGATTATCCTAGTTCGGTAATGATCTACATAACGACTATCCGTTTTGTGCAGAGTCTATGATGATTGATTACAGTTTAGTATCACCTGAACAACGGGCAATAACAACAGCAAAAAATTCGATTGCTAATAAGTTCGTTCCAAATTTGTTAAATAAAAGAAATTACGTGATAATTACAAAAATTTAAAACAAGACGTAGATGCTGGACTAATTCTAAGAAAATGTCATCTCTTGTTAAATTTTAATCAGTTAAGGTGGATGGCGGATTATATTGATTTAAATACCAAACGTCGTGCTGTTGCTAAAACCGAATTTGAGACAAACTTTTTCAAGTTAATGAACAATTCCGTATTCGGTAAGACCATGGAAAATATCCGAAAACGAGTCAACATTGAAATTATAAACGATATAAATTGCAAAAATAAATTTGTTAACGATGACGGTTTTGCCAGTATTTAAATATTTAATGAAAATCTTGTTGCAATACAACTACGAAAGACAAATTTAAAGTTAAATAAACCAATTTATGTTGGTGCAGCTCTATTTGATATATCAAAGTAACTGATGTACGATTTTCACTATAATTTTACCAAAAAACAGTGGCCAGATTCAGAGTTGCTATTTACTGATACAGATTCGCTTGTTTATAACATAAATTTTGAGGATGTCTATCAAGATATTTATAAAAACTGTGACCTATTTGATTTATCGGATTTTCCAGAAAGTAGTGGATTTCATGATGATGCAAATAAAGAAGTTATTGGCAAGATGAAAGATGAGTTTATGTTTGCGCCAGTTAAGGAATTTGTCGGACTAAGAAGTAAAATGTACGCCATAATTTTAGATGACAATAAACTGACAAAAAAAAAAGCAAAGGTATTCCTCGTGGGTATGTACAAAAATGTATGAAATTTGATGATTTTAAATCAGCGCTAAACTGCTGCATTAATTTTATTAAAACAAAGGTTATTAGAACAAATCGTCACAAACTTGAAACAGATACAATTCTAAATTGTAGACTAAGTAATTTTGACGATAAGAGATACTGCGAGGATGGAATTAATACACTAGCTACAAGTACGGTGACATTTAATTGATTTTGTCTAATATTAAAAATAAATGTTCGAAAATTTAACATTAGCCGATGGGGTTAGTAGCAAAATTAAAAAATTAATGATTAATGGCCAGCAATTATCAGTTGATATTAATGATGAAATTTCAGGTATTTGTTTTAGTAAAGTTGATAGAATTAAACTCTCGCTTATCAAATCAGATGACAGCAAATATTTTGATTATCTTTAAAAGTTACGATATGATATTGAAATACGATAACCTTTTCGATCCGATCAGTCAAAAAATTATACAGAAAGTAAATTCAACTTAGACCGGTCAAAGGTTTTTGTAAAAGGTAGTAAGTATCTTCTCAGTAAGATAGCAATGAAAGAGTTATTCGAATGTCATCGAAAAGTAAATGGAAAAATTAAATTTTATTTGTATAAACATGATAATAAATCATTCCTAATAGCTAATGTTGAGACATTACTAGTAGGCGAAGAAATATAACTCTGTCTTCTTTGGATTTTTTGAAGGGAGATAACACTGTCTTCTAGCTGGTGTAACAATCGCCTGTGTTATATTACATGGCATGTAATGCTAGGTATAAGTATTTGATCATGCCTCATCTGAGATAACAATTTTGCTTGTTCTCTTCATTGTTGTTCATTAAGGGAAGGAAACAAATTGTTAAAATCATCTGGTATGAAACAATATGGTAATTTTAAGACCTTAGAATGAGTAAATAAATGCTGCAATATGGCCTTATAAAATCAGTGTTCTATATTGATTTTATGTAGGAAGCTTGACTAAAAAACCCACTTGCAGAGTATTATCGATTTCCAGACTGCAGAAGTCTGTCTGTTTTGTAATTAAGCTGCTGTATCTAACATGACATTTCGTTTTCTGTACAAACAGCTTTAGATGGCAATATATTTTAACCAGTATAGAAATGTGTAAGATTGTAGATTTCGCGATTCATTTATATTTTGATAATAACGTTTTTCAGAATCAGAAATGTAATTCTAATCACTTGTAGGAATTTCCCGTTGATAGCTTTATAATAATTTTTTGAAACATATATATAAGAAGAGTCTGTGTGGTCCAGTGGTATCGCGGCTGACTCTCATATTCAAGGTCTTGAGTTTGATTCCCGTAACAGACATAGTCGACGGTGTGGCGGTTCGATGCCGTTTTCTTCTAATAATTGGGGTTACGAAATTCAACAGAAAAAAAATACTCTCCCACCATGTCACCACATGGTGGGTGCACTTTTTACACTCCCCAGGTTTGCTTATGGGGGAGAGTGTGCAAAATCTGTTGAACGTAGATAAATCCCCCGTTCGTATGTGCCGTCTTTATATGTTGTGCAGTCTATGAAAAATACGGATCACCTTCTGAATTTTCTAAAATATAGTTTGGTAATTTAGGGGTTAATATGGGGGTTGTGTCGGTTTCATCACCATATACACTTGCAAGCAGTCTAGGAGTTTACATGGTGGTTTGTGACTGTTTCGTCACCTTCTAAATTTTTTAGAATGTCGTTTGGAAATCTAGGATTTTTCACATGGGGGTTATATATTGTGCTGTACATAGAAATAAGTTAGAATTAAGTTTGTATGTAACTGTGCTGTCCTTAATTAAGTTTATAATTAAGATTATGTGTTGTGCAGTCCTTAATTAAGTTTATAATTAAGATTATGTGTTGTGCAGTCCTAATATATAATGCTGTAAATATGCTTGCTGTACATATGCTATAATTATGTGTTGTCTATAAAAACATTCCTCTCTAAGGAATATTATATTTATTGTTTTAAACAAATATTTATAGGAGTAGATGTTTAGAAATATTGTCAAATAAAACATCAACCATGTTGTCGATGAATAACATTGGATCATTTGTCCAACCTGCCATTCGCTTATCGTTTTTGTCAGCAACCAACCATAATGATCCGTACTTGCTCGATAAATGATAACCAACTTTTTTAATACAATCGCTTATTATTTTAGATTCTATACCAGTATATCTCGAAGCTGATTTAATGGAATTAAATCTTTAAAAAAAAATCTGTTTGTTAGATCAAATCCAACATTTCTTATTGACGTTGTCTCAAACCCCATCTTATATTTTATTGTTTAATATGAGACTAGAGGTTTCTGGCAAAAAATTTTGTTCAGGAACCTCTTCTGAGCTAGGACCCTCATATTCTTTTACTACTATCACTAGTACATTAAGTTCATTTTTCCTATCATATGATTTATCAACTAAGAAATTAGTTATTGTATAAGAAATGCATAGTTTTAAACTTAAAAATCCCATTTAGAAGCATATTTATACCAACCAAAAATGTATAAGTCCCATCTGGAAGCCAAATTTATGCTAGAGAAAAAAACAATTGGCAGAGTCACAATTAAGTTAGGACTGCAATTACCATCTTGTGGCAATTTCAGTTATAACTTTGAATTTCAGATGAAACATTTTACCAATTTATTTCAACAATTCTTACGAAGCTATCGATTATTGAGAACACAATACATTATCTTTATCGTTAAACACTAGTAGTGTATAACACCAGTCAGGGAAGCGGGGTTCCATGGTAAATGTAAACAATTTACCGAGCATAAGTGAAATTATCACGGGAACCATGTTGAAAGGTATGTTATGCAACAGTGTGGCATGAGGTGATGGTATGCAGTAGTAATATTCAGGGATTGGGGGACGTAAGGGCATAGGTTAATATGCAGCCAACCCTTGGACGGCGTATGTGAAACCTCGTGTTAAGTTTATCTTCAAAAACGAGGGTCATGTGTCTTCCAGTTACCTCTTTAACTTTTGTTATTGATTCATGATTCAATATTTGTTATGTTGCACCTGACCGAGATGATCAACTGGGCTTTCTTCCTATTATACCGATCAAGAAGGAAGCAGTTATTGTTTAATCCACGCCTTGCTTAAGCCATATTTACAGTTACTTTACAAAACAAGAACTTGCTACTGGTATATCGCAAGAAACGGCTGAATAAACCCTATTACAGCCTGTTGCAATTCCGAAAGAAGGAACAGAAAGAAATTCATTCATGCATTATTGCTACCGCATTGCAAAGAAATTGTTTTGCTCTGCTTGATGCTACCTGGCAATTAGGAATCAACAGTAAGTCAATTTTTATTCAGGAGGATATGTTTTGGTGGATTTAATTTCACTCCACACCAAGGCAGCAACGAAGGACATTTTCACCCCTAAAAATGTGGCAAAGAATGTGTCGAACTTTGGTTAGCACTGTCTCTGGCATACACAGTGAATGTCATCTAGCTTGCAGAATTTGACATTACTCTTCAATCAACAGTTTGATAAAAGTGATTATAAGTTATTAAGACGGAACGCAAAAATATGGAAATAGGTGAGGAGAAAAGGATATGAAACAAGAAGTAATGAATGCAGACAGAATGGATGATATTCTGCATCCAGTGCCAAGTTCACAGGCCACAAAGTGGAGGACAAGAAAAGATAAATATGAGACACAAAGTTATTGGCATAAACAAAAAGGTTAATGTTCCCCAACTAGACTAGCAGATATACAGCCAAAGGGAACATGAGAAAGATAGGCATGATGTCAAGATGGCCAGAACAAGAACAGTTTGGACTCCTGCTTTGCTCGCCACTTAGCTGAAGAATGAAACACCTTTTCTGAACAAACATTGATTTTGTTCTCCCAGTATAATACATAATGGAAATGTTTATTGATAAATCAAGAAGGAAGGTTGGAAGGATATCTAAAAACCTGATCTAAGAAGAAACAATTTAGAAAGAATGATAAAAGAAAACCATAAGTGCCCATTCCCTACGTCCATTAACCTCTTTGGAAACAAAATAGATTGAAGCTCTCCTGCATTAATGTACGGGAACTGTCCGTTCATCATCTAACTTAATTGATCTTTGAAGAAAAAATCAAATGCAAACACGTCTTATCATTTCCTATGAAAGACTCATTCCTGGGAACTGACTTACCTTCCGAGTCAAGAAAGCGACACTGTATAGTTGCATTGAAAATTACTTTTGCTGCAATGTGTCTTTAAAATTTTATTGTATTTCACATTAAATGGGAAACATATAAAGAAATTCAGTGCTTATGTCTTCATTTCTTCTTGTTTGTTCTTCTTTCTTGTAGCTTTTTTATTTCTGTTGCTTGTTTGTATAAACATATAAATAACATATTCACACATACACATTTAGTAATGTACCTACCCCTCTCTTAATCAATTTCAAAATATCTTTTGTCAAAGCTGTTGCACTCAGTGTTCACACAAGAATACAGACTTATTCACAATTTATAATTTATAACAAGCCATAAAAACTAATCATAATAATAATAATAATGGCTGTATGGTTTGTTGAATCTGTCCTGTTCTCCCTCACTCCTACCTGCCTACACAAAATCTCTCTCTTATCCCAAATACTTGAAATACACTGCACAATTAATTTCGGATTGCATTTTTTGCAATTTTCGAAACCACGCATACCAACTGAATGTTGAACTGTTGTATTTCATGCGATACATTTTATGGATCATGTGAAACCCAAGTTTTAAACAGAAGCTGATAAATGTTACAGTACACTTAGTTTAGGTATGGGCAGAAATATCTTGCCCTGTGTCTTTAAATATCAGTTAACGAGCAGAGAAACTCACATTTCCCACCAAACACATTTTACATGCTATGTTGCTACATTTCAAGCCAGGAAAGACACCTCACATGAAACCTATGGGGCTGTCCATAAAGGACGTCTGCAAATAATACCTGTTTTCCTAACCCCTCTCTCCCCTTGTCCGCATGTGGCTTACCCCCCCCCAGCTGCGGACGTCCCCATCTAGCAGGACTGATATGTGGGCCATGTAATCAACACCAGGCACTGGGAGCCAGACCTATGTGTAATAATGCTAACCCATTCATATACATTTTGTGGCATGAATCATACAAATTGAAATTAACAAATAATTTATACTTAGGGATGACCCATAAAGGACGTCCGCAAAACATACTGGAATACACGCAGTAGGCCCAAAGCAGCTGTTCAACACAGAATATCATGACAAAAAATACTAGCTTGCGGACGTCCGCAAGGTCCTTTACACCCCCTCCCCTCTTGTCCGCAGTTGTACACATTTGAACCAACCCCCCTCCCCCCATCTTTGCGGACGTCCTTTGTGGATGATCCCTATGACATAATATTCATCTCAGTTATTCAGCGGACAAACCCACAAACCAATAACGTCCTACACTATTACAAACTGACAGATTCATCCTGTAAAGAACATAAAAAACATTAAAAAAACTGTGCACCATGATGACTGCCTAATGTTAAATTCTCCTTTTCCCTAATTTTTTTAAAAAGTAGTTTTTTCAAAAAGCTCTTTTATTTCTCAAGTGCCACACTGATTTACAACTTGTTTCAGCACCCATAATGCTTAATACAATCCCATTGATGGGCAAGGTAAATATGGGCCACTATTTTCATATTCGATCCGAATTTACCTAACTTGAATTAAAAGGAACCAACAACAACAACAACAGCAACAATAGTAATAATAACATGAAAGCAAATAAGAATATAACATTCTTAGGGATACTAAAATTATGACATAACTCCTACAAACTTTGAACAATTTGCAATACTGCTTACACCTTGTTTAACCATTATATCTTGAATTGTCTGCAGGCTGGTAAAGACATAAAGCTTAGTAGTAAAGCTATAATAAATAAAATGTGTATTCCACTACTACAGTTCCAGCATGCACAGGTGCTACATCCTTTCCTAAACAATGTTGCATGTATGCCACAATATTCAGTCGTACATTTTATCCACACATATGTCTGGTGCATAGTTTAAGCCAAACACACTTGCGTCTGCCACGAACCATATCAAAAACTTTATTTTTTGTCTTCTTCAATGTGCTCCTGTCCTTTGGACAAATATAATTACATGGCCATTTATTGATCGACAGCAGATAGGTGAACTCATTAACCCCAGTCCTTCCATACAGCTCAGCCTCCCCATCATGTGACAGTGAAAAAAATGGAGTAAATGCAAAGAGTATTTTATTTTGAATGATAAGCAATTTATGTACCAAGATTTAAATGATGCATTTGAATGGTTTTGCCATGCGCATGTCAACAATACCCTACTTGCATTTAACACTTAAGAATAAGAGCTATTAATGTTAACTTGAAATAAGTCAGTTCTCAAAACAAGAAAAGCCTTAAATAATCAATGCTACCTTTAAATGAAGATGTTAATGCTTTGAAGTTATTTGTAGCTTTCTTAATACATACACATACTAGTCACAAATATAGCACCCCTCTGGAAAGGCCACCCATCTTATATGGCCACTTTCCCAGTGCAGAAGGAGTGGCCATATAAGACGGGGACCACTGTATGTATGTATGTATGTATGTATGTATGTATGTATATAGTGAAAACAGCATTTAAGTTGAATATATCTGATGACCAATTAGGAGTCATTTAGACCAAATACTGTATACAAATTATGATATTTAATCTTGAGATGTAAAGCCACTGTTTATAACACAATTCTCTGAATTTATGCATTTGCTAATGAGCTCATATGCAGCTTCCAAAATGATTCTTCCTTGAATAAAACCTTGGTTTGTTAAGTGTTGTCTTTCTTGTCATGCAGTTTCAAGTGTTTCTTTAAATTTTCACTTCGGTTAAAACATTTTTGACAAACTGGACAAACAAATGGTTTGTCCCCTGTGTGTATTTTCATGTGTTTATAAATAAGGTTATCCTTCCGACTGAAAGCACTTCCGCAAATTTCACATTTGTACGGTTTTTCTCCTGTATGGACTCTCTCATGGCCCTGTAAAGCAATCATCAAACGGAAAGATTTTCCACACACATGGCATGTAAAGGGCTTTTCATCTGTATGTCTCTTCAAATGTTTCTTCAACGAAAATCTATGAGGAAACACTTTAAAACAAACTTCACATTTGCATGCATTTACATTTGTCTGTTTATGAGCCCTTTCTCCATGCATCTTAAGTTGTGACATAGACGGAAACTGTTTCCCGCACAAGTCACATTGGTATGGTTTTTCATGTAAAGCAACGTGATTTCGAAGAAGTAACGGACTAGAAAACATTTTTGCACACTGTTCACATTTGTGTAATTTATCTGTGGCATGTTTAGAATCTGTATGTCTTTGTAGGTGATAGGGATCGTTGTAAACCTTTCCACATGTTCCACATTTGCATAGTTTTTCATCTAAATGTACAAATATGATGTGTTTCTTCACACTACAGTGACCCGAGAACGATTTACCACACATGTCACATTTGTAAGGCTTCTCCCCAGAATGCATTCTCATATGACTTCCGTACGACGTTGGATGAATCTTTTTGTTGCAGATTTCGCACGCTATTTTTATGCCTAAGTGACTTATTTTGTGTTTGGCTAAACAATTCTTGCCCAGAAAGACTTTGTTACAAACTTCACATTTGTGCGGCTCTCTCATGATGTGTATCTTTTTATGACTATAATAATCCCGAACTCTCTTTTGGCACACCTCACAAGTGGTGTAATTTCTTTCTGAGTTTTCCTCAGGTAAGTTTGAATATTTCGTTTTTTCTTTACCTTTTGTATCTTCCATGATTAATTTATATTCAACACAACACCAGAACGTCGGGGTACAACAATGTCTTGCAGTGCATATGCGTAAGAAGAACCGGAAGTCCACAGCTAGAACCACTGCCAAACATCCACGCTGGGAACCAATTCAAGAGTAATTTCCCTTTATTAACAATTGTACAAGGAACAACAACAAAAGAGCTAATAAATATGTTACCCCTGTCTCTTCAAGTAAAGTGAAATAACAATATTTCTTTATAAAGTGATTTTAACAATATTTCTTTGTAAAGTAATTTTTCTTCTTTTTTTTTTTTTCTCACAGCTAAAGCGAAGGCTTATGTAAACACATTTGTCTCTCTCTCTGTCTCTCTCTGTCTGTCTGTCTGTCTGTCTGTCTCTCTCATATTTGATATTTCAATGCAACATGCAAAATCATCACATACGTTTTGGCACACCTCACAAGCAGTGTAATTTCTTTCTGAGTTTTCCTCAGGTAAGTTTGAATATTTCGTTTTTTCTTTACCTTTTGTATCTTCCATGATTAATTTATATTCAACACAACACCAGAACGTCGGGGTACAACAATGTCTTGCAGTGCATATGCGTAAGAAGAACCGGAAGTCCACAGCTAGAACCACTGCCAAACATCCACGCTGGGAACCAATTCAAGAGTAATTTCCCTTTATTAACAATTGTACAAAGAACAACAACAAAAGAGCTAATAAATATGTTACCCCTGTCTCTTCAAGTAAAGTGAAATAACAATATTTCTTTATAAAGTGATTTTAACAATATTTCTTTGTAAAGTAATTTTTCTTCTTTTTTTTTTTCTCACAGCTAAAGCGAAGGCTTATGTAAACACATTTGTCTCTCTCTCTCTGTCTCTCTCTGTCTCTCTCTCTCTCTCTCTCATATTTGATATTTCAATGCAACATGCAAAATCATCACATACGTTTCTTATATTTACAGAGAAAATTTGTTTGCAAAATGTTAAATCTCAATTTGGAGCTATCATTGTTCATGTCAAATTTTCCATTAGTAAGCAAACACTTATTTCTACTACTAAATATGACATCATCAGTGACCCAAACTCTCTCTCTCTCTCTCTCTCTCTCTCTCTCTCTCTCTCTCTCTCTCTCTCTCTCAGTTAGATACATCCACGATAGGAATTAAATAATCACACGAGCTACCGCACCTTACAGAGCGTATTGTGCCTGCACAAAATTCAGGTGAAATTAAGGGACCTTTTGGAATCCTCGATTAATATGGTTAAACTATGACATCGAATAAACAACTAGTACAATGGACGTAATTATATTTTGTATTGCAGGCTTCCTTACACCATCCTCACCTCTAAGTAACCCCACTGGTTTCAGAATGTTTAAAATTTTTGATAAGTCTCGCATATAGATCTCAGACGAATTGTCAAGTATAACATTCCTATAGCCCGTTACAAATTCACGACTGTTTTTAATTTTTAATTTTTTTTAATCCTGTACCCATAATATGTGGAATACGAGCATTTACATAAGCGATCATAATATTCTCACCAGGAACCAAAACAATTAAAGGCATTATCTAGCAATAGTCAAAATCATACCTAAGTTAATCCAAATTCTGCGTCCATGATCAATCTAGGAATTTCACGAAGCGCTTTTACTCATGTAGTACCTACTAAAATGGGGTATGCGATAGCGCTCAGATTATTGCATTCGTACTGAAAACCAGCCTCTAGATTCGTGCTTCTCTACAACAAAATAATAAATATAGTCTAGTCTATAAATGTACAGAAATCAAGGAATATCATGAAGTTCTTTTGTTTCATGTTCCTTCAAAGATATATGGACATGTGCTATGTAGTACCGTATGATTCCTACCACCCATATCAACAACTAACTTAAAATCTGTGTTTGTATGTGCCTAAGTAAAATGTATTGGGCTTCCTTCACATCAACCTACCGTTTTAATTTTAGAATACTTGCTCAGAACCAACTTGTATATTTCTCTTTGTAAATGCCTGAGAAATATATATTGGGTTTCCTTCACATTTGTAGACGTCAAATTATCTCGGTGTAAAATATGGGCATTTACATCATGACTGATAAAATCTTCTTTGGGAACCAAAACAAC
>JAECUM010026730.1:0-24990 GCA_016617855.1 Megalonaias nervosa | reverse complement strand
TATGTATGTATGTATGTAAGTATGTATGTATGTATATATAATGAGAATGATATTTGGTAATGCAACAGAGAACAGTAGTTAATTATGTGATTCGTTATTGATTATGTGATTAGTTATTGATTATGTGATTCTTTATTGATTATGTAACTCGTATGTCACTGAATGATTTTAGTAAGGCTTTGGAAAAAAAGAGAATAATAATTCGTGTCAAGATAGTACATTTGTTTAGAATTATTTACTAAATGTATAATAATATAAATTCATGTGTAAGTTATGAAGAAAAGTTTTGCAACATTTGTATGTGCGATAATGATGTTCGTCAAAGGGAAATATTTCAGCACTGTTCATAAACAGAATTGTGCTGATGTTAAATTTGAAATTACTGACGAATATTTTAGTGTCCTGTTGTATGCAGACGATACCGTCATACAAGCTGAAAATGGCAGGATGATTTAGATGAAGTTCTGGATATCAGAAAAATTTTGAAGCTAACTATAAATACAAGCAAGAGAAGAGCTGCAGTATTTGTCAGTCGAAAGAAAAAAGAAAGCAAAATAATTTTCAAGTTAGGAGAAAATAAAAGAAATAGTAGACTGTTACAAGGGTTTGGGAAATCGTGTTGGCAAACACAAAGCTTTAAAAAGCTAGAAAATATCTGGCAGAATCCACAATGAGAGCGCTCTATGGTCTTTATACAATAATTGGAAATCTCGACATTCCGATCGCCTTTTAACTCAGGTTATTCTAAAATTAATATCACCTTACCTTTTGTATGCATCTGAGTTCTGGAGAATCGAACATTCAGATTTTATAACAAATAAAGATCCGTACAAGTTTCCTGGGACAAATGTAAAGTTACGAAGCAGCGCTCAACTAATGATGTTGTATGGAAATGTGAGAATAGTACCGTTAGAAATATTTCGCAAAACTCGATTGGTTAATTTATTGGTAAGATTATTAATGCAACAGGATAAAGTTTATCTAGTGAAGACACGGGAGAAACACAAGATCTCGTTTAAATATCGGTCCCTCACATTTTTCGATCAAGCAGTTGGGCATGGAATGATATACTCTATACTTAATTGTTGAATCGATAGCGACTTACTAATTTCCACTATAATCTAAGTCCATACGCCACATAACAAGTGCCTTCGGGTATCTGCTTGGGTAATCCAGAAGGGTGACGATAAACCGGTCATTTCCATTCTGTAACAAACAAAAAAAATGGGCCTTAGAAAATATGAAGAATCTATTGAAGGCATTTGGCATAAAGGCAATCTGGTTAATAACGGAACACACGAGAGACATAATCGTGTTAAATCACACAAAGATAAACAAAGCAATCTACCAACATTTTATCTGTTGTTTTCGTCATACCCCAAATAGCCTGCCTTACTAGACTCGTGCGCCAATCTGAGTACATATGGCCTGTGTTTCTGGTGAATCACCAGACAAATTTCCACCACACGACATGGAAAATACCCTGTACATTACCCCTTTATTGTGCAAAGAATTTGGGCTTCGCCACTTTTACAATGTTTCTCACTACCAATCCCAATTTTCTGCGCGATCACACTCAAGGACAACTCATGGTTTTCCTTCCAATACATACGACAGCAGCCTCCATAACTTTCAGTTTATAGTGCCTGTTTCCCAGCCTGCGTCTGGGATATGATTTTTGACCGCTTGAACAATACTGAAACGGAAATCTGATATAGTTATGGGTCTGGAAACATAGACATTTAAAATCGTTGCATCGTACATTGAATAATACAAACGTTACGCTTCGACTGGTCAGGTCAAGAAAGCATCTCGATTTATATTCTTGCGATAAATTGTCTGATTAATAACAGACGTAGGAATTTCCAACCAAGCATCAGATCATCCCTAATTAGTCTTATCTTGACCACCACCAGTGTTGCGTAAAACCGTTACGTCTTGACCGTAACACTTGTTATCGATAACTTCGCCTGGGGAGAACAAAATTTACCGATCGACTGCATAACATTCCCATAGATATGCGAACTTGTAAATGCCACAGACAATACTGGCGTCATTTTATCAGGATTATCATGCAGAAACATTTTTTTCTTCCGAAACTCTGGCATGGTTGACTCATATCTTTTTAGGAGTTCGTCTGTTTGCGTGTCATAGTCTAGTTCACGGGGAGACGCGATTGCAGACATTCATCTGAAACACGTATTCAGTAGAAAATTGGGTTATGATCTAATATTTCGCGATTAATTTCTTAACGTTTCTCTTTTTCAGTTGGAAGTATTTTGTTGAAAAGAAAATCCCACTTGTCTGAATAGCAATAATCAGTCAAATAATTAAGCCGTTATAGTTTCCCAAAAATTTGGCTTTCAAAGTTGATGGAGTTATAGCTGGCAAGTGTAAAAAAGTACATCATGCTGAAGCCCCATTTTTTGCTTTTAGTTTTGGAGCAAATATGTATAAATGTTGCTTACGCTTGCTCATAAAGAATTATATTGATATTTGTTTCTAAATAAGCGTATCTTCAACATAAAATGCACAAATATAATTTATTTTAAAGATATTCACTTTTCAAGAGTCAAAATATCGCATATATCTTGATTGATTCCTTATGATTTATTTACAGAGTGGTGCCACAATGTATTCTTCATTTTTATCTACCAACAATCTCAGCTTCAATTGCTGTGAGTAGACATGGCTATTGTAGAATAATCCCATCTGCGTTTGATAGATTGAGAGATCAATATTAATCCTTTATTGCGCTCGCATTTGACTTAGTCGTACTAAATTCAGATTTGGTATTTTGTTTTTTTAAATATTCGTAATTGGATCTTTTCAAAATTCTTAGCGATTATTCAAACAACCACGCCTCTCTCCACAACAATATCTCCAATGGACACGTGTAAATATTTACAACACAAGTTTAATATAGATCTAGCAAAGTCATACAGGTATAAATGAAGCCTGAAAATAATACTCTACAAAAGCAGGCAGATACATACACATATGGACAAGTTGGTAGATATAAAAAAATAATAAAAATATTATATTGTTTTTAAAATCAAAAACATATTCCTGTTTTGAACCGAACTGATATAATCCAAATTTAGGCACTAAACTAAATATATTTCAGGCTTGACTAAACCAAGTTCATCTTCATTTCTAACGAAATTGTATCTTTACATTGCTCTTGCCTGGTTCAGGTTTGTCTTTTGCCGTTATCAACTGAGTCACGCCAGCGTTAAAATAGTCAGTGTATTTGTTTCACTCCGATCGTCTGTGATTTAGCAAATTGCTCCGTCCCTTCTGCTGCTTGTCTGTCCATTCGTCCGTTCATTAACAAACCTGAAACCCATCAAGCGTCCTATTTATTTTCTATTTGTCAAACACGTTATTTTGCTTCAGTCCAAGGAAAAAAGCAAGAGCGCACTGACCTTACATTTCCTATAATTGTCACCGCATCAATATCAAATCGACAGCCACACGCCTTGTGAATCTTGTGCATTTATTGCATTTGACATTGATTGATTGTACTTAAAGCGATGTTAAACTTTAACAAATGACAGATTTAAATGCATTCGATAATATAAAAACATTCTGATCTCGTTTGTTTTTCTTGAGTTATGGCCCATATTTGTCTAGACCTGGACATTCGAACGGCGTGTTGGCAATTATGTCGAACGGCGTGTTGACAGTCGTGCATTCTAATGTTGTTTCAGCTAAATTTGATTCAAGTTTCTTCTTTACAAGTTCAAAGATTCATTCGTTGGCCTATTTCGATCTTTTTTGGAGTTTTGATCCCATAAATTTCTTGTAACCTAACAACTTTCAAACGCTGTAGTTTTTTTTAATACTATTTTTTAGTTTTTAATTTCATAAAATTATCCGTCAAGCTCTTTCTTAAAAAGGTTGAAACTGTCTTCAATAATAGCTGTTTGAAGTAATGGCTCATGATCGATGTATTATGGATTTACTTATAAAATACTCCGACAGCACCGTTTTTGATTATAACAGTGACAGTTCCTGTGAAAATTAGTTTACAGGATGTCCAATCGGTTAACTGTTAATTAGTATCAGTTTGTGCAACGATATTGCCGTTCATCGACCTTAACTACATCAATGAATTGTATAATGTTTAAGGAAATGCATGTTGACAATTCCAAACAATTTACTGTGAATTTACAATTAAACAAAAATTGCAAGATTAAGCACAATTTTGACATATTGTTCAGAGTTAGCGCCCGTGACTGACTTAGCACACCCACGTGATGCAAGCAGTTAGCATATTTATCTAGGGAGGCAAAAGCAATGTAAATAAATCGACGAAATAAAGATTAATTGTAAAGTTAACTTGTAAATGGAGATACGGATAAAGTTATGCTGATGGCAGTTTCACATCAGTGATGGTAACAAAAACAAGCAATCTCGCAAATACGGAGAGAAATATCATCCCATCCTGATACTTCGAATGTATGAATTTTTTTTATTTAAAAAAGATATTTATGTTTGCTTATTTTATTTGGTTGTAACTTTGTACCTAGCGTAATCGAAATTTGTTGTACTGTATTTTATTGCCTCTTTATCTTAACCACATATGAGTTCACCGAACGAGTGGCTTCGAAATAATTCAAATTCGTTCATTCGAGTTCCCGCTGTTTCTTTGGAAGTTTTTGCTTCTGCCTGCACACGTTTTATGAAGAGACAATTATCTTATCTTCTACTACCACATGACCTGCACGGATCTAAAACTTATTACACTGAGTCAAATATAGAGAGTTTTAGTTTCGTTTCCTGTTTGTACATGTTGTATTCAGCTATTAAGTCGGCATCGTGATTCTGACAAGTACGGAACCTCGAGGGCAAGCAACAGGATGCTGGCTACTCAGATAACGAGGCAGGGTGTCGCCTCACACACCTATTCCAAATTTCTGCCTATGTTATGATGCCTGTAAGGTAACAAAAGTACGTTTCACTCTTCGTGTATGAACAACTATTTAAAGAAATGATAACAAATAAAGAAATATAATTCCTTAAATCAAAGTGCTGCCGTTTAGACTCTTATGAGTCGAACAGAAAAAACACCATGAGACTATGTGTCAGTATCGTTCAGTCAATCGACAGTCCAACCGCAAATGTTAATCTGATTAATTACATTCTCAGACTTTGCCACACAAATTATCTTACCAAACCCAAACAGTGTAATCACAGTGATCACTAGGTGTGCCAGGATGAAGTATTACCGTGTGTGTGTGTGTGTGTGTGTGTGTGTGTGTGTGTGTGAGAGAGAGAGAGAGAGAGAGAGAGAGAGAGAGAGAGAGAGAGAGAGAGATTAAGGACTTTCCATTTAGAAATCAGAATGCAACCTTGTTTTGATTTACACAAGACTGGTGCCAAGAATTATTCCACGATACTGCCACGTGCATGGATTCATTTTACAACATCAATGGCCGGAAGATTCGGGTTCTTCTGTTGCCTACACCTCAAAAGAGTTTCACTGTCATCTAAGATTAGGGGTTATAGGCTACTTACTGTAAATAACTTACATGCTATCGATTGCTAAGATGTGCTTGTTGCACAAATGATATTTTCCAATTTACTATGATTATAAATGTAAGTTGATGTTTTCAGCTTTTCCGAGTGAGAACTGATGTATGCTGTTTAGGAACTAACCATTTAATTTTCGTTGGGGGTGGGAGTGAGGGCATGGAATGTGTCTTGGATAAAAAGAAACCCGGCTTTCAAATAACTCGATATAAATGTCTTGATCTGATTTAAAGCAACAAAAAGTCAGCCAATTATATTCTTTGTATTAATTGAAATAATAAATGAGCCTGAGGTCAAAGAAACGAAATATCCCTGTTCTAAAGAAAACCCAGCCCCCTCCCCACCCCTTGCAAATATATATGCTCCAACTTTGTTAATCCATGTAATCGCGAATACGTTGAACATTCCTTTCTCTAAACGCAGTATTCGCGAAATGTCAGTTATTAACAGTAACTTTTGCAGATGTTCTTTTCTATATGCAAATAAATGGGTCCGTGTGTTTGTGTTCTCGTTTCATCTCTGAACTATTCCGATCAGTACCAATAACCCAATAGGGCGTGTTATACGTTGCCAGTGAATCACATAATGCAAATTATTTATATCTGTATAAACATTGGCGGGAATAACTACATGTCTGCACTGGTGATTGGGAAATTAGAAAGATCCGGGGATACGTTACATTTGCAGGTGTTGTTTTTCATAATTACTTGTATGATTTGGTATGTGTTAGATTTGTTCCATTTTAAACGCCCTTGACCCTTCTTAAGACTAATTTGTTCCTGATCCTTTACAATTTTCGTTGTTGTCAGTTGTTGTCAGTTAATCATTTCACATTCTAAAACCAAATATAACACCAGCCGTTATGGAAAAGTGTTGAATCGAGAGACAGAGTACCAACGAAAACAAAAACAAAGTAGATTTAGCGACAATATATCAACAAAATGACCAGATATTACCCAAAATTATACCGGAAGTGGCCTTGTTTACATCTTATGGCGGATGCTTCCATGACTTATCCACGTGATCTGATACTTAGAATACATCTGCTTTATATGTTGAGCATCTTGCCTAAGTTGCATAGATAAAACGATCTTCTGTTGAAATTAATGTTTAGCCCAACAAATGGATCTTCAAAAAGACGCCACTTTATATTTTCGGCAGACAAAATGTTGGTCTTATTTTCTTAAAAATGATCATATTATCATTTACATTATTAATGTGTAATTTTAGATATCCACATAATTCGAATGCAGATGAATCATGGTCATTTGTAAACAACATATCGACGTAGCTAAATTTAGTCCATGATTGTAGATTATATTGTAAGCTAAAGGTCATTTGTAAACAACATATCGACGTAGCTAAATTTAGTCCATGATTGTTAGTAGTAAATAGAATGTTGACATAGCTTTATGATATCAGAAATTCTAGAAACAATTGGACAAAATTTTCAATTAGAAATGACCCACATCTGGGCAATTTCAGAACATTTTGTTGCGTCTTAGGTCAAATTAAATTGATATAGAGGGGTTGATAAGCAAATTATTCATTCCTGTTTCATATCAGTTTTTGTGAATCTACGATCAGAGCTTATATGACAAAAGAATCACAGGAAAGGGTAACCTAGATGCAACTGCCATGAAGGATCTAACTATTGCCGAATTCCTAACTATTGCCGCATTCATAACTTCGACACGCTACTGTGGCATTGTCAATTATCTTATAAAGGACGAAACAATGTTTAGACGTCGTACTTGCATTATCCTTGTCAGTATTGTAGAGTCTAAAATAGATAAACGAAATAGTACTGGAGTTAAGACCTACATAATTCAAAAGTCAACGCTAAGCTGAGTTGTTATTCTTATGCATGGAATTCATCTCAATAAGTAGCATATAGAACCTTCAAAGAAGATAATTTTTCAGAGCCGTATATAAAACTTATTCCACCATATTTATCAGTTATCGTTGTAAAATTTCCAATGATTAATTATATCTAACCTACAGGAATTGGATGAAGGCAAAATTCAGAAATTAGTGATAGCAAATGTAAACTATGTGCTTGAAATGAAGTAGAAGATGAGCTCCCATTTTAAATATAGGTCTAACTGATATAAAACACAAAGGTATATTTATCTAAAGTCATTTTTAGACCCATAACAAAGTGTAAATAAATTTGATCGGTTGTTTAATTCTACAACTGTAAACATTTTGAGTCATGTTTAAAAAATTTCAGAATTTTTGTCAATATCCTTTTAGTGCCTGATGTAAATAATTTCGTGTTTCTTAAATCTCTTTGGCCTTGTCTGCATCAATATATCAACGAACGATCTGAATGAAAATCTTCTTTTCATATCTTCTGTTTTTGTCTGAATTGATTCCGCCAGAGAAGATCAAAACTAGAAACTATTACTTCAATAAGATGGCGCTAATCTGAATTTCAAATCGAGTCAGATCATATAAATTTACGACAAAGATGGCATGTATTTGTTTATTTAGTTATCATTTATTTATTTGCTTATTTGTTCACTTATATATTTTATATGGTAATTTGAATCGAATGACGTTGAAAATGTGCACGATTTAGAAAAGAAATGCTGTGTTTAAAGGTTTGATATAACAGTTAATATCGATAAGTAAGTATTACGACAAATTTGGTTTAATTTGTTGATTGTAGCAATTTATCCCACTCATATAGTTTCGTGTTATATATCAAGTCATGAAACTTTAAGTCAGAAACAACGGCGACATCTGACATACGTTACGTTTATATTCGCACGAAAAGGGGCCATTTACAAGCAAATAAGTGAGACATTTTAAGCTCACACAGATGATGGCATGATGCTAATTTCCTTTTATAGACGATGACTTGCGAAGCGTCGATCCAAGAATCAAAACTCGGAGGATATCCTTTCCAAGGCACTTTCACTTCTTTGACTCGGCGTTTGCCTACTTCACGGGTTCTTTGATTGAAAATATTTCGATGTCGTACACGTCGTTTTCTTTTCTGGTCACTCGTTGTAACCCGGGCAAGTAGAAAGTTCCACCAAACGCAGCACCGTTCATGACTTCCAATTTATATACAGGAGGATGACGATCACATACTCATTCAGTGACACGAAAGAATTCGGTAAATAATCTTTGTCGAATGTGCGTTTGGTTTTCCCCATCTCCCGTCTTCAACAGTCCACGTTTTTTGGGGGGGTGTGGTAGAGTGGGCAGTAGGTGAAGTACCAAACAGGCACTCAAATATGGCCACTTCGTTGTAGGGGGTCACCTCTTCCGATGTCCTATTTTAAATTTGGTTGTCAGCTTTGACCAGGCGCGGTAAGACATCGATGTACTTGAGTATGTGTTGATGCGTAAAATTTTTCCACATCCGTTCTTTTAAAGTGCGTTGAAAACGTTCCCGGATGCTAGCTCTGGTTGCCGTATCCTCGGTCGTGAAAGAACGGGTGTCTCTTTTCTTCAATTCTTTTTTGGAAAAGCTTGATACAGAAATTCGGTGCCTTCGTCTATTTTCCATCGGAGAGAGTGACGACCGCTTTGTTTCAACACCAGTTTTAAGGCTCGCACCAATTCCGAGCTCGTTTTGGAAGTCAAGGGCTCGATCCAGGCAAATTTGGAAAATACGTCGGTAACACAAAACAAATATTTGTCTCCGCGATTGTAAGTGGCCAATCGGATTGTCATTGAAGATCGATGACTTTCCTTTTCGTTCGACTTCTGGAAAATTTTCGTCGAATAGGTTTGTGTAACGAGTACGTGGATTATTCATGCAACCATCGTTGCACTTCGGGTAAACGTGCACTTTTCAGTTGGGTTTGGGTAGCATGACACAATTTTTGAACTCCTCCATAACCGACAGATTGGGCAGAATTGTAGTAAATGCTGGCTAAAAGATTCTCCATCAGGACTATCTTCAATAAGTAACCCACTGTTCACTGGTGTTACTCTTGCTTTCGTGGGGTTTGGAAACTGCTTGACGTGTCCGATGTGCCTCAGGAGTTATGATGGTTGTGGCTAAGGGATCGCTTTTTCTTGCTTTCTTTTTCTTTTCTGGTTTCCCATATATCTTTTTCACTTCTTCCGAAGAAGGGGAGTGGTTGAAGGGGTCAACAAGGATGCTTAAGTCTTACTAGGGATGGGAGCCGACAGCAATTAAAAGACTTTTTGCGCGTCTTCTTCCTCCGGCATCCGTGTGGCTGCGCTCGTCTGTCTTGGTCACTGGTGGTGGTGGCGATTGACTTTTCATCATGATCTTGAAATCTTTCATTTTAGCTGTTTCGTCTAAAGCTTCCTGGTGAAAAAGTTGAAGATGTTGCAAAATTTGACCGTACCGTTGGACGTTTTTCTATTCTGACAAATCGGTGCGATCTATCAACGATTGCAATTCATGTTATAACGGTGACATCTCGATCAGATTAGGATTGGGAGTTAAATGAGGGGTCTGTTGTTCTTGTCAACGATGGAATTCCATCCAACGTTTTTAGGGCGCTAAAGCCAGCTTTAGTTTTTCCACGAGATTCCAGAAAAGGGGTCCTTTATATATTCTTCCTCCTCCTTATTCCTAGGTGGTTCCTAAAATTTGACCAAGAAGTCCTCCAAATAAAGGAGCAGCCACACCTTTAAGCAAGGGTCCTATCAGCATAGGTAGAATTTCTCCGCGTTGCACCAACATCTTTTTCTTTTGACTGATGGGTATTTTGTTTCTGACCATTTGGCAAAGGACGTTTCGACGTTTTCCTAAGTGTTTTTTCTGTGTTTGGACAAAGATACTGTTCCTTTCAAGACATTAAAACTACATCCTCACACAGTATCGATGAATTCTATCGGGGCTGTTTGACTGAGCTGTTTTCATATGAGTGGATAGGCTTTCAACAAGACCGACGACACGTCCCAATATTTGTCTAAACGAGGAGGCAGTCATTTTCTTTTTCCTATTATGGCAGGAGATTGGTGGTGGTGTGCACTTGTTTTAGGTGAAAATTTTTTCTTTCAGGAGCAAAAGACACTGACGCGAATCATCTGCTACAGGTCCTTTTATACTGGAATGCGTCTCCACTGATCGTCTTCATGATGGGCATCACTCGAGTTGAGGGGTGTGCAACTGACTAAATCGTGACAGCTTCTGCTTGGATAAATCCCAAAAAACTCTGCATCACTCCCGATTTCTCTTGAACTTTGATCTTTGGGGAGGTTACTTTTATAGCGGCTGTCGCTGCGGCTAAAGAAGAAGAAGAGGTCGTCGGTGGAGGAGAAGTTCCTTTAGAAACGGTTTCCATATTTTCATCAAATTGGGATAGGCGCATGTCAAATCGGGTTTGGCTGGCATCACGAGCAGCGGTGAAGTGGAAGAAGCTGCTGGAGAAACGGTCACCGAGGGTTGTGGTTTGGGGAAGTAGAGTTGAGTCAGGGCAGAACTGCTTCTCTTTCGGATAGAAGCTGTTTTCTTGTGGCTTTTCTTTTTCATGGGACTTTTTCTTTTCTGGGATGTGACCTAGCCGTACCACTTACTTTCTTCTTGGAACATCTTTGGGGAGAAGCTTTTTTCTTGGGGGTGGCGGCTGAGGCAACTGGATCCCATATTAAGAGGTAATGAATGATGACACCTACAAGAGAACTGCTACCTCCAGGTTTCAAAATGATTTGATGTTTTGTTTGAGTATCGATTCTGGAATCTGTTAGTTGCGACAAGGTCACTTTATGTTTGTCAAAATTCGTTTGGTTTGATGAGGGATGTGAATGATGCCTTGAAGTAACTGACGCGTTCTCACTGTAAACCATCGTAAGATGTCTTTGAGTCAGGCTTCTAAGACACGGACACGCACTTTTATTTTTGCAACTGATGTCGTTCAAGGCGCGAATCAATTTTGCTGGAAGATGAGATTGAAAGAAGTCATGGTGACGATTCGTAAGACAGACAAAAAGTGTCGAAGGTTTTTAAAGTTATTTTTAAGCCGACGGGAACGTGTAAAGGACTGGCACTCCTTTTTGGTACCAGCCTTGAAACAGATGGGTACGCAATCGCAAATATTCAGGTGTGGTGGGTTTTAAATCAACGAGTAAATAGGCCTGAGGTGTTTGAGTGGCATCATCGTACGCATAAGTCAGCCAAGGACTTCCTAACTGTTTAGCTTGCACTTGCACTTGTGATTTATTTCTGGGGCTTTTAAACAAATCCATATAATGAGCATTGAGACTGATGGTGCGATGGGTTTTACTTTGTTGAAACAAATTTTGGGTAATGTAAATGACACTGGCATTACTATGATGCCCCTTGTGTGTAAACCAAAGTTTAATTACATCTTCCTCTTCTCCTAACATGTCGTCGAAGATGACCAGATGTGCTTGACTTGTGTCCTGTTGTCTTTGTGAGGAATGCCTTCCACAAAGACGATGGATTCTCCTTGACTTTCTTGAAGGAGGCTGTACGCCGATTGCCACTCTTTTTAATCAAATGGGTCTTGTGCTTGATTAAACGCTTGACAAATTCGGTTTTGCCTGAACCACTAGGTCCAGTGATCAACATGCCAAAGGGATGGCGAAGATACAGAGCCTCCCAACCTGAACGATCTAACTTTTAGTTAATGACTTTGAGAGTAGAGGAAGAGGTATAGGAGGAAGATGTAGCCATAGCGAAGGTGTTCAGAATTATCAAAATAACATAGACAAGACAAGAGATTTTATACTTTTAAGGACATGTTTATTCAGTGTTCAAAGTTGAAATTTAACATGATATACAGAAACACAGAACAGTCAAATGGTTAAGTACACGGCTAAAATGCAAAGCAAAAGGTTCGAAGTGCAATACAAACAAGTTACTATCCAACATTGTTGATGAATGTGCGGTGTCCTAAAATTTCTAGGGACACACTGTGAAGTTTTTTTGCGTCTCTACACTATTGACAGTCCCTTATGTTTCCTCTTAGAATGACTTTTCATTCGTGTCGATGTCGACAACACTACTGCTGTCCTGAATTTTGTTTTCCTCTGTGTCGGGATTTTCTACCACTGTGGTTAACACGGGTTTAAAATGTGACATTTTTCACGTGATGTTTTAAGTCTACTTTTTCTGGGATCAATTACCCATGGCTTTGAAACTTTTCCAGTCACGTACATCTTTCCGGTGCAGGTGTCGTTCTCAAGCTACACACACACATGTTCGTAAGCACACACAGTCGATAAACCGTCAAGAAGGTTGAAAAGTATCGACATGAAAACGCAAAGCTTTTAACAGAATGAGTTTCTCGTGGACAATTAAAGGAGCAACCATGATGTCTTTGTAAGTATTGCTTGCAAAGAGTCCACAAGGAATCTGCTGGCAAAAGAAATGATAGAAATGTAGTTAGTTACACGCATGCCAAATGTCCAAAACTCAGAAGGAAACAGTTCTTGTGAAAGGTTTTGGTAATACTCCAAGGTCTGAATATTGTCATTTCCTTTCTTCCACGGAATCTGTTGCAACGCTACTGATAAAAGTCGTGGCATGTCGGCAGGCTTTGGTACCCTTGTTTGTATTGGTGATATACATAGCGTCCTCCAAGAATCAGTCTTCGCAGGGTCGTGGCCAATAGCCTCGTTCATATTTGTAACTGAAACTGTATCCTTCAAGAATCAGTATTCGTATACTTTGCAAAACAGTGTTTAAAAGAAAAAGATGAATGAGTTTGCGTTAGCGTTTCACTTGTATATTGACAATCTCTTTGTAAATGCATTCTCTCAGCTCCCGTGGTAGATTCTGAATATGGTCGTCTAAACTAGTCATTCACAGTAATGTCTTTTTCTTGGAGATAATGGATGTACTTTATGCTGTTACGTATATGTAATTTAATTATTTGTGCATTAGTTTTGAAATTCTTTTTTTATTTTATTTTTGTTTCATTACTGTAATGATTATTTTTACGGGATTTGATATTTTTGAAAAAAAAATCAGTCTTCTGTTGACTTGATTAGAACGCAAAAGTATGACTTAAGCACTACTTTTAGCTCGCCTTGGTTCATAGTTTTTGTAAACATCAAGTGAAAACGATTGGCTATCACCAAGGTCATGTTCAGCTTACGTGTTAGCTCTGTTGTAAACAGTTTTATTTTTAAATTCATTTCCAGTCTGGGAATCTGATTCTTAGATAGGGCTATTCTTGCCTATGTGATAATTGGCATTTTTGTTACTGCGCTGTTCAAATTAGTGATCACGTAGCCCGTCACGTGAGCCACCATGTGATCTAAAATTGAGGCTGAAAACAGCCATTTGCTAGTAGATCTATCCAGTTAGAGCTCGAGGTGTTTTATTGTTGATGCCAGTTTGTTCTAAAGTTCATCTATTTTTTGGAATTTAATAATTTATTCTCTAGAAAACTACACAAGTGCTCTTTTTTTTTTATAAAAGTTCTGGAACAAAGATATTCAATGGAAATTTATTCTGGAATTCTAAACGGGAACATTATAAATTGTGATTCAACGAGGAACTGTTGCCTTCTGTACAACGACCTCATCTGACGTCATCGCCTTCCATATTGGAACTTCATCGAGATTCGAACCTGGATTCAATTAGAACTGTCAATTGATAGGACTTATATTTGTCAACTCTAGGATTAATGTTTGGATTATATTCACAAACCGTAAGTCCTATTTCATATTTTATCTTGTTTTCTAGGGAAATAAATTATTTTGTTAAAACTTACAAAGCTTGTTGGCTTCACTCTTTCCTTTTGTCACTTTTGTACGAGCCTACACGTAACAATGGACAGAGCCTCTCTTACTCCAGTGTCGAACCGAAATATTTCAGTCACTAACTCACATCACACGTCGCAAAGAAGTTTCCTCTTCAAGCAATACTAGTTCTTTTGAACACTTGTTGTAATCCTCCAAGTCTTCCTTAGGGATTCTGTGTATTATTATCACCTTGTAAGTAGAAGTCGTAGCATCGGAAGCTTTCTGAATCTCGGGTAGTTCATCATTGTCCATCCATTTGAACACTTTCAAAAGAATCAGTCCTCTTATAGAATTCAGGTACTAGTGGTTAAGACATCGGTGATGTAAAGGATACAGTTGTTCTTTGCGTTTCACAGGTATCTTGACGAACTCTTTGTAAATCCGTTCTCTCAACTCCAGAGGCAAACCGCAAATGTTCTCTTGTAGAGTATCCACGAAAATATTACTTGAGTCCCACTAAAAGAAGGTAGTGATAATGTGAAGACCATCGAGTATGCTTTAGGTAAGCCGTGTCTATATGTTGCCACTCGTAAAGTGGCGCACCAAAAACGAAGCACTTGACTTTATCTCCTTCTCCCAAGCAGACAAATCCAATTTGGCTTATTCTTTGGGTGCAGGTCTTCCCAGATATTTCGTTCACGTTCCTTTGGAATCGACTTTCAAAGTTGCAGTAGCCAGGCAAAGCCACAGAGAGTAGGGAACGAGTATTCTTCTTTGACGAGTGCATTTCGATGAGGTGGTGCTGATACTTGAAATATTTGTTTTCAGGCATGTATGAGATCCGTAGAGTGGTAGACGTACAGTATCACTTTTACAAGTAAAACTAAATGGCCATAAAGCATCCAATCCGTTGACTGGTGGACTGAAATAAACGGCATCGCTTTCGCATTCGTAGGGTTTTTGCACGCACAGCATCCCATTCTATGGTAGATATATTAGTAATATTAGTAGCAGCAGCAGTAGTAGTAACAGTAGTAGAGAAGTGCTCATGTCGTGCTGAATCGATGATGTCGCAGGGTACGGCATCGATGCAATTGTAAGGCACAGCATCGCGCTCGAGTTTCTCACAAAAATTGAACCCCTACTTTGTTTTGTCTGTGAGAAATGATTCATCTTCCTAGATCTGGTTTTCTCTTCGTAATGAAGTGTCGGTCTTGCTTGTCTTTCGTTTTATATACCGAGCAATATCAGCGCGTCCGTATGGTAAAGTTAAGTGGTTGGGAAGTCGCACTCGCTTCTGGTACAAGATTTTATAGATTTTATCCAAAGGGCAAATGATGATTTTGTGAGTGGGCTATCCTACAAATTTGTCAGGCTCATAGGTGGTCACGCTAAAGTTTTTATCTTCTCCAGACTGCGAAGCTTCTGCCAGTACACCAAAATTCACAAGTTGACCCGTTTGATGATTCAGCGTCATCCTTTGACTTTGCAGTCAGTGTGCAATTCTCCTAATTTTTAGGACTGCCGCTATCAAAACTCATAATCTTGTTTTCGGGATGTTCGTCTGTCCAGGCTCCTAAGCGGTCTCCTTCAATGGTTGGATATGGATGATCAGGGCGTTGGAGGTAGATGCAACTGTCAGTGCCAAAGTACAGAATACAGTCTCCTAACTAGTGTAAGGCTTCGCACAATTTTAAGCGAGCGTGGGCTGTCCCGCAGGCAGCAATGATGAAATTTCCAAAATCGTCGGCCTGTATAAACTCTAGTTCTTCTTCGTAATTGACCAGGGTCAGATCCTGACGAGTGACGTCCACATGTTTCATATATTTTTTTTTTGCTATAAATAATGTTGTAGTAGCAGCAGGGCTCTGTCAAATACTCCGTCTTGGGTAAACACGGTCGATGTGCCATATTTCCCCACAAGCAATTCAACTTGACTTTGGCAAACGAGCGTCTTCCTTCGTTCTTTTCGACGTGGTCTAAAGTGATGTCTTCCTTAGAACTGCACTCCTCTTTTAATTTGACTTGGTCTTCGAGAGTCTGGCACCAGAAAGGAGAGCTGTTGGCATCTCGTTTGCGTTTTAAAAAGGCATCTACGTAGACCGCGAACATGCCTTTCTGAGTCTCATCGTCCTTTTGGTACTTTTCTGTCTTGGGAAAGTGGTAAATGGATGGAATCCCAGTTCCATAGCGCGAAACAATTTCAGACTGACCCACGTTCCTGTTCAAGCGCGTTTTACCTGGGTGCGATGACAAGGTTGGTCTTGGTGACAGTTTCGGCACAGATACGACACAAAGGAAACATCAGTTTCCCTGGCATTGGTAAGGTAAGACGGGATGGTACAAGGCAGTGGAAGGCATTTGATCAAGCCTTCGAATTAACAAATGTTTTTCACTTCCATGTGTTCCGTCAGCATTTTCGGATGTCCTGACAATATTTGCACATCCAAGGATACAGCGAACACGTCCAGGTATTTGATTTCTGCTCCTGTCTCCTCGACTGCATTGTAAAGCAAGGATGTATCTTTCGTGCGTCCTCACATGAACTGTCCCGTGGTCTAGAGGGTCAAACAAGTTGAAACTTTCCATGATGCGTTTAAACTCAGGATCGGTTTTCAAACGTCGATCGTACTCGTGCTCCCTTATTTCAACCACTTGGTATCTTTCTTGCTCTAACTTTAGGCGACGTTGTTAAGTGTTCTCGTACAATTCTTCCATGGTGCTACCTTAAAAAATCGTTTCTCGTGTCAAGTCAAGGGTAACAGGTTGGGCATCCGTGAAAAAATCATCCAAAGAAATTCGTAGACGATCTTGGGGTCTTCTAAGTTCCAAGCATCCACCAAATAGTTTCCAATGGATTTGTCTCATCCGCTTGGGACTTGTTGGATCCATTAGTCTTCTATTTTGCACAAGCAATGTAACCAGCACACAGCTTTGGTGGAATATCGACGTCTGATGAACTCCGTTGTTTGAGGGTGCATGACCGCTAGGGTGTTATAAGGGCATGAACCGGTTGCAGTACACCCAGGAGCACGGTTTGGAAACGGTAGATGCTTCCTTCAGGTTTTCCATAGCAACGGCGTAAAATGTTCACGTTGGATCGACAATACTTTAACATTTCTTCCTCAAAGTCGTAGGGGCCCGAAACGTGAAAGCGGTACCAAGCTTAGAAAGCTTCTCGTTGTTCGGTGGGCATGTTGCCGGTATCGTAATAGTGGGAGTCAAGCAAATGTGGTAGGATTGCCCGTTGATTGGCTTTGTTATTGAAAAAGTGGGGAAAATATCCTTTAACCATTTCTGTCATTTCAAACTTGTTAATCACCCATTTCTAAGGCATGGCAAATAACTCATGAAATCTTTAAACTGTACTTATCCTAATTTCATGTAGATGATTTTGGTAGCTCCGTTCATGGAGACTATGAGACACTGGCTACCTCGTTCTGAATAGTATTTCAAAAGAAATTGTTCATCATATCCCGAGAAATTCTGAGCCATCACGCTGGCAAAACGATGGCAGTCTCCGTGACATGCAATGTCCTCTTGGCTCTACGTGCCTTCGATCCATTTGGGGAAATGGGAAAGAGGGTTAGGTACTCGAAGGATCTTTTCACGTCCTCCTGGAATCTTGCTACAGTGGGGACAACGAAAAAGATGGGTTCTTGAATGCACTTCTCGCACGCTGGATGAGCCACGCAGAAATTAGGAAGTGAATGCCGGTCTCTTGCATGCATTCGAAATAAAAAAATGAAATTCCCTTTTTACTTTTTATCCTCCTCTAGTTTCAATTTATATTTTTGAATGTAGCATTCATGTTCCAAGTCCACGATTTGGTGACACATATGATCTTCCCTGGACAAATATGCACCTTGGTATTATTAGCGCGTATGAGTTGTTCATAAACACAGCACCATCTCATGAATTGGCAAGCACGTTTCTGCTGTAAACCTTGTGTCATGAGATATTGTTGATAGCATGTAGAACTGACAAATGTCCGCTGGCAACCCGATTAATGAATTCTTTTATGTCCTTCGGAAACGCAAGGCTTAGAGGCTAAACAACCTCGACAATTCTGTCCACAGTAAAAGTGTTGCTCCCGATCTGCATACCCATAGTTGTACTTCTCACAATAATAACAGTATCCGAGGAATCAGGTGATACGGGTAATGACATCAAAATATTCTTCGTGATGATAGACGTGAATGTATTTTCAGTCTAGGAAATCGTTGCCACGAAACATCAGAGGTCCTCTTGAGGGTGCGCTTTTAACGTATAGCGTGTAGCAAGATCCTTACAGTTTTTGCATTTCAGGAATGCCGCAGACCGTCTCTTTGGATAGACCAGCTTGCTGTAATAGGAGTTCTGATTCTCTTTGTTGGCTGGCTCGGTCCGATTGTCGGATGCTTTTCCCCGCTCTTTTCCGTTCTTCCGTGTCATTCTTGTCGGCATACGTTTGTCCCACGACGATGGCTCGGGATAAACACATCTGGTTTTGAATATTATTAATTTGTATGCTTGGTGCTGCGAAGTTCGTCCACCAACAACACTTTCCTGTGTTGTCCGCCCCCTTTTGGAGATGAAACGTGGGTCATGTAAAGTGTAGCTTTTCCATCGGTGATGTGAAATTGGTCGTTGGATTGCTGAACGTGTTGAATCTTCGCGATGATTCTGGAAGGTGTCAATTATGCTGGACCGCTAAACTCGATCCAGATGGGCGTCTTCAAACTGTCGTGATAAATCGAAAGTCTGAAACGATCGTCTTCTTTAGCTTGGCATTGTCGTGTCAGTGTAGTTAACAAGGTATCCCCAAAATCGGTTACGAACCCTTCTGATTTCTTCAGCGGTACTTCAGACTTGAAATCTTTAACTTCACCGTGTAAGTGTAAGAAGCCGTGATTCTAAATTTTCTGCAGGAGCGTTTTCCATCTCTCTAATGTGGTAATACTTTTCGGGTTCTACTAACTGACTTTCGTTGGAGGCATACTCTCTTGGTCTGCAAGCAGATGTGAAAGGCGTTGATTCAGGTTCTCACATGTCATCTTCGATCGCTGGCATGGGTTTGAGCTAAGAACACAACTCGTGTGCCAGGCGACGTGTCACGTCGTGGCCTCTTACTTTCTGCTCCTTTCTCATTGAAATCGTGAGATCGTTTCATCTTAATTGCAAAATTTCATTTGACTAGATTTTAGACGCAGCGGAACCCTACATACATACATACATACATACATACATACATACATATATATATATATATATATATATATATATATATATATATATATATATATATATATATATATATATATATATATATATATATATATATATATATATATATATATAGAGAGAGAGAGAGAGAGAGTATTCATTCAGTTTACAAACGACAAACGGTCAAAATAGAAGAGCCAACACTGATTGAGCTACTGGTCAAAGCTTTGAGGTGTGTCAAACGAAAATTTACTTCAGAGAAGGATTACTCCTGCTCTTGAGATAAAAGTAAAGATCTGTCTGGAAAAAGGACATTGGACTCCAGAATGCCTACAGCGTCAAAAAAGAGAGACAGAAACCAAGATCCCTCCTATCATTGACAGGAGAACCAATCAAAGAAAAAAGAGGAGGAAGAGGTGAGGTTTTCCAAAAATGAAGAAGAATCCTTCGAAACCGAAGAAGAACCCATACCCGCCCAGAAAGACAAGAAAAGAAGACGAGAAGAAAGTGATGAAGATGAATAGCTTGTGCCTGTGAAGAAATTCAAATGGAGAGAGAGAGAGAGAGAGAGAGAGAGAGAGAGAGAGAGAGAGAGAAAGAAGAAGAAGAAGAAGAAGAAGAAGTAGTAGTAGTAGAAGAAGAAAATAAACTTTTGGTGATATGTTGTGAAATTTCATTGTGACTTTCAAAAAGAGAGAATATACCATAAAGAAAACGTAAGTGTCTCTTGGTCTTAGTTTTCATGGTAAAGGCTTACACGCACACATTCACACACGACCTCATTCAAATATCATGAGAAAATAAATTTAAGTTTTTCGTCAATTGGCAATCTTTGTGTAGTCTCATTTCTAGAGAGGTGGTTGGGTTCTTTTTACAAATTCATGAACATGAGGCATTGAGCTTTAATTGCCTTATACCTTTGCCACGGCCAAGTCCTAATTCTTCACCTGCTACTGTGAATGATTTGGTAATTATCGCTGCAGCTGCTTCTGGTCTCCTAGGGGTAGGCAGCCGAGAGGTAGGGAGGGCTGCGTGGGAATGTTTGGTTCGGGAAGATCTTTTTCTCTTCGGTCAAATTAAAGAAGTCTGATACATTTGTCTCAAACACATTAACTCTGCCGAAATGTCTAGTAGCACTGTCACCGTTTGACTTTCACCGTTCATCTTCTATCCTTCGCACTTTCTTGTCTCTTTTTCTTCCCCTCGTTTTCTTCTTTCCTCTTCTTGCTGTTGCTGTTGAACGAGAAAGGTTTCTTCTGCTTCTTTATGCTGTTGTAAAAATTTATCCAATTCTTCTTTCTGCCTCTGTCTAAAAGTTTCTACCCGAGAGAAGGAAGGAGAAGGCGGTGAAGGTCCTGGTACCAGTACTAATTCTTGAGAAGAGGAAAGACAATCGGCCAAATCTTAATAAAAAAACAACTTTCTCTTCTGGAAGCAAAACTGAGATTGTTTTAGTTAGTTGCCATGCCATCACTCCTCATCTCATCCACAGGCGCACCCCAATACATCGTCTTCATAGTTTCAACCATGTTCAAACTATTCCACATCGATCCACTGCGCATAATCGCTAGCGCTTCTCTCTCTCTCTCTCTCTCTCTCTCTCTCTCTCTCTCTCTCTCTCTCTCTCTCTCTCTCTCTCTCTCTATATATATATATATATATATATATATATATATATATATATATATATATATATATACACATACTCTGGAAGAGAGACTCCGCGCTCTGAATGACTTCTGTAACGCACGTTTGGATTGGTGAGAGATGTCAAACGGTTTCGATCCACTCTTAAATTATAATTACCCCTGGCTCTCCTCATGAATTCACCTGTTCTCATGACAAGATGTAGACTAACGTTGAGTCGTCTACCCTAATTTCGTGGATGCTGTTCATCATCGACTATCACGAAGATAACAGGCACAGCTATTTGGAAGAGGAGGATTAATGTGGAGAGGCAAGTCTGTTTATAGAGAGCCTTGATGTACGGACCTGCTGTCAGACGAAGTTTAAGGAAGAGAAAAATACTGGTGTGATGCTCCGTATGATAACAAACCCAAACGGCCCTTTTCAGGGCCACTTCTATGCCTCGAAAATAAAGATATACTCATTGCCAAACATTTTTTTTATCTTTATGCTGCATAAGTGTGTGTGTGTGTGTGTATGTGTGTTTGTGTATGCCTATGTTGTGTTTGTACCCATAAGCCCCATTGTCGCTATAAAACCCTTATGTCCCTATAAATCATTTTGTTCCTATTAACTCCATGACGTCACCCATGTTAAACTCCCTTTATTCCCCTCCAAGTGCCATTCCCATGTTAAATTCCCGTTTGAGAATATAGTGTCATTCCCATGTTAAATTTCTATTTGAGGTTATAGTGGCTTTTTGAGGCCCAATCGCCACATATAACTACTTATGTATGTAGGTAGGTAGGTAGGTAAGTAGGTAGGTAGGTAGGTATGCATGTACATTACCAGTTATGATCAATTGAATAAAAACATTTACTTAATAGAATGATAGGATTTTTTCAAGAAAGATTCCATTTGACTTTGAGAATGTTAATAGTGATGAGTACGACATCCAATTTCACATTTTAGGATTACCTCGTGTGGTCTGATAATAATTGGACATCCGCACGTGGAGTATTTGCTATGGATCGCATTCGGGGAGGATACATTGGCGGATACAAAGGAACACAAAACACGTATGACATCATTTTCCATCATCGATCCAACCAACCCCAAGGAAGTACAGGTAGATTGTGCTGCTAGTACCACCACAGATTACAATTCTGAATCAAGTTCCTCGAAATGATCCTAAGCTTCTAAGGCGGTAAATTATCAATAACTATCAATGAAATTCCTCGTCCTCAAAATAATGTGACATCAATCTGCATCAAGAGGACGCTTGCACATACTAGTCTATGTATGATTGTTTTTCTATCAAATTATATCCCAATTATATGTACATAATTCTTATGATTGTATATTTATTTTTAGATGACGTCCTTTGATCATTTTCTCACTTTTGATATATAGATAAACATTAAAGAAAATTTAACCGTTATTAAAATTAGGGGAGCATTTGCCTTGATAATACACATATGGGTTTCCTAAAATGAATCATCTATACAGAATTTATATCGAAATATGTGTGTAGCCTAAACTGTTGAAAATCGGCCACGGCTAGTATTAATCAGTAGCAACTGCTGACGGTCTTTCGAGTTAAATCGTCGGTAGAGTATAGGAAGAGGTTTCACTGTACCCAGAATTACTTAATGTAATATCGCAAAACTATGAATGATTTTAAAATTTCTACATTGACGAAGAATATGCTAGTCCTAACATAATCAATACACGATATTACAATTAGACTTTTGTTTAGAACGTCTTTGTTTACTAGAGTAAGACTTAAGTCTCTCCCTCTGTCTGTATGTCTCTCCAGGTGTTAATTTATGTGCAGGAAATATATTAAACTATTTATATAAAAATGTCGTAGGGATTGCTAAGTATACTGTCAAAATAAACTTATGAAGAGGTCGACCCTGATTATAATTTTTTAGAGCATCTTATGAAGCATATATTTTCAGAACCTTTTCATTTCTATCAGTTGCACTTTTTACGATTCCTAAAATGTCTTATTTTTATTGTATTAAGGGGCTTGTTTCTCAGCTGAATGTGCTCAGTTATGCTTACTGCAAGGCGCAAGTCCAAGATGTGCTTGCACCGTAGGATTTAAACTCGGACAGGATATGAAAAGCTGTGAAAGAAGTTTCATAGGCAAGTACAGTATTTCAATTACATGATACTGTTCGTCCGAAATATTGTATTGCTTTTCTTTTCTTTATTATTTGCATTTAGACTTTGTCAGCCAATATATATATATATATATATATATATATATACTCCTTTCGCCTGCTATATATATATATATATATATATATATATATATATATATATATATATATATATATATATATATATATTCAATGTTGCACGGACGCTCCGGTATCTGAGTGGTTAGAGCGTTCGCCTCGGATGCGGGAGATCTCAGGGGTGCGAACCCTGGTCGAGCCTCGGCGTTCAGCATTAAGAGGTTAGAGTGTTAGTATTGGTTGACCTGGTGTCAGGATAATGTGACTGGGCGGGAAGTGATGCTACGTGTCTGCGGCATGATGCCCCAGTCCTAGACATCACTATAAACTGCCACAATGCAGACGTTGTAGCGATGTGTCTCAAATTATTAAAGCTAAGTGAAATATCCAAAAACACACACTCACATTCGGTGTCGTACGTAAAAGCTGGAGGAACATATCATACTTCTGTGTACTGTATCTTACAAACATGCATGATAATAAAATCTAAGTAGATCCTGATTTTTGCTTCTTATGGCAAGGCTCCGGGTATTAAGACGTAGAAAACAACGATCACTTCTTTTTCTATATATGCGAAAAGTCAAATTTAGTTTTTATTTTTCCTTACCATTGTGTAGATGAAACATGGACATTTCTACACAATAAATCGACCAATCAATCAATCAATCAATCAATGAAGTTTGTTTGGGTTTCGTTCCACGTCAACCATTTGAAAGGAGGTTATTATGATATGACTTTTCATATGTCAGTTAATTTTTCCTTTCTGAAAGAATAATTTTCATTCTGCAGAACCTGCACTCAACAATTTTGATTGATAGCTGGTGCTTTAGGAATGGAATAAAAGCCTTTCGATTTCGGAATCAAAAGTTCAGAAGTCAATGTCACTACAGCTGAAAGAAGAAAAATGGTTTCCGATCATTAACATTATTTATTCATCATCATCCAAGACCAAACTTTGTGGATATATTGGTGGATATCTTTGTCGATATCTTGCACTTGTGATAGGAGGAAGCATTTCGATTTTGGAGTCCAAAAATAAAATGACGAAGTCATTGTAACTTAAAGAAGAAGAAGAATTTCCGCACAATCGCTATAATTCTACATCGTATATCTAGGCCAAACTTTATTTAGCATTAATGGTAAGGAACAAGCCTTTCCGGATGAAAAAGTCAAAGGTCAAGGTCAGTGTGAAAGAAAGAAGAAATAATGCTTTCAGCATAATAACATTAGTTCTTCATCACTTACCAAGATCAAACGTTCTAGAAGTTCGCTGTTTGAGTAAGAGAGATGAAGTTATAAATTTTAAGGTCTAAAGATGACTGGAAAAGAAACCAGATTTCCGCAGAATAAAATTAGTTTTAAATGGGATACCAAGACTAAACTTTGTAGATAAATGCTAGAGTGACACGAAAAAATGTTTGTTAATATCGAGATCACAAAATTCAAGGTCAAGGCATTTGTGAACAGACAAAAAGAAGAAACATGGCATTCTCACCAGTACATTAGTTCTAAGTAACTTACATGAGTCAAACTTTATAGCAACTGTCGCAAAAGAGTATATGGCTTATGCATTATATATGAACAGACATGTAGACGGGTTTTTATTGAGTCGTACAGCATTACCCAAGGGTGATATGATGCTCAAAATACTGAGTACGGTTAACTCACTGCTGCACGCGCAGGGTGGATGCGGTGAGAAATCCGATTACCTTAGTTCCAT
>JAECUM010026729.1:0-40549 GCA_016617855.1 Megalonaias nervosa | reverse complement strand
TGTCATCGATGTCATAAGTTTCTGCTAAATCGAGATAATTTTTAATAGACATTTTTTATTTATTAGATTGTATACAATTTTATTGTGGCGCTGTTACTTTAAATATTAATTTTTGTATGAACTGCTCGCCTTTTGGCGATAAAAGTTTTTTGTTGTTGTTATCATAGCACGTTTAGTTTCTTTTGTTGGAGCGATTTCTGATATAATTTGTTTTATCTCAGATGAAGAAACATGAGGTTTCTCACCTTTAATTTTATCTGCAACCTTTTGACCCACAGCAGTTCCAGCAGCAGATGAGGCTCCAGTTGCAAAAGCTTTTGATGCGTCAAGTGCAATTGGTGCAACTTTATTCGCGATTCCTGGAGCATTTTCAATAATTTTAGTAAATATATTTCCCAAAAATCCACCAATAATTTTTCTCCTGTAAATTTTTTTTTTTGTTTCATTATATCTGAGGTTGTATAAAAATCATGAAGTCGATTGTGCGCGCCTACGCAACGCGTAGGTGTTAATATAAGTGACAACCTCATTATTCAAATCCAGCTGTCGTCCAGATTGGTCTGTCAGCTGCATATTTATTGCTGTTATTTGATTTTCATCATTTAGCGGATAATAAATAACTTGCCATGGACTAATTTGCATGAGCGATCCCGGTGGAACGTCTGGAGAAAAACTATATATCGTTTGTCCTTTGCTGCCCTGGGCCGAGTAAGATCCAGATGCAATAGAACAATTTATTAATATTGTATTTACACCAGTTATATTTACCAGCAGATCACCGTCATACGTTATAGTTTGTGAGTAAATCCTATCAGCGACGCTATGCTTTTTGCTGATGAAAAATTTATTAACATATTATTTTTTAATGTTATTCTAGCGCGTAATGTGTTATAATTCGGTACCAGTTCAAAATTGTCAGCGATGCCTCCAGCCTTTGTTATTAGTTCTTTTATTGTCTTATTTAGATCAATGACATTATAAGCTCCTTGTGGAATTTTAAATGTTTTCCGCGGGGTTTTTAACATTTGCAGTAAATGTAAATTCATCGTTTACTCCAGTTTTTACATTAGCTATAGAATGCCAACACGTACAGGAAATTAGTCCAATTTCATACTGTTTTTCAGTATCAAGTTGTATTGGCGGAATATAATTTACTGAAAAATTTGCGCTATCTTTAGCAGCTGTGCTAGAGTCTAGTAATAATGTGCTTGACAGTGCTATTTATTATATTTTTATAAAATTAGGTCACCGCGATTAAGTCGCGGTGTAATGTTTCATATTCATCAGATGCTAATAAATTTTCCGATCTTAAATGATCAAGTATATCAATAATTTCATTGTCAATTTCAATACCAACATTTCCAGCTTCTTTGGACGATATTAACAGCATTAATCTGCCTATCATTTCGACTACTGATGTATATATTTTTACACCTTTTCCAGTCTTTTCTTTGGCTATCTCTAAACGACGGTTATCATGATGCTGAAACAACCTTTCAAAATCCCATCCTTCTTGACGAGGTTTTCCAGCTCTAAATTTTATTGCAGCAATTTAAAAACACCAGCAATAACACCATCTCTGGCTTTTCTTTAAAGTTCTGTGAAATCTTTTTCTTCAGCTTTATCAATTTCATTTAAAGCTTGTTTACCATCTTTAATATTTTTTATCTAATATAACAATTAAAACATTATGTTCCTCTTGTGACCATTTGTCAATATTATCAACATCTTTAATTTTATTTTCTTTTATAAAAGTATCATAATCCGAGTCTTCTATTTTCTCTTTTACCATTTCTTTTATTTTTTCAATTTGCTTCCTTCTTCCGGTTCCCTCTGGACTTTTAGTTTCAGCTAATACTCTTCCAGTTTCCTCTAAATTTTCTGCTTCCTCAGCTTCTTTTTTACGTAATTTCATGCGATTTTCATCTTTTATTTTCAATTTCCTAAGAAAGTTCCACGTCTTACCAAAACCTGTTGGTCTGTTCTCAACTGCTGTTTGTTGAAAGACTCTAGCGATAACACCGGTCCTGATTTCTTTAGTTAGTTCAGTCATATCTGTGTCTTTCGTAGCTTTCTCTAATTCAGCATTAGACGTATAACCACCTGTCATCATTTTATTTAAATCAGCAATAAGTTTATCATGTCTTTCTTTCGGCCAAGTTTTTATATCATTAATACCATTTAAATCATTTTCTTCTAAAAATTCACGATAATCATCATCAGTTATTTTATCATTTGCTTTTCTTCTATGATATCGTCTTGTTTCTTCAACACCTAAAAACTTTGCTGTCAACTCACCAATTTCTTTTTGTTCTTTTTCAATATCTCCTAATTTTTCTGATAATCCTACTATAAGATCTCTGGTTTCAGTTGAAGTTAGTTTTGCTAGTCTTCGTTCAAATTCAAGTGGATTATTCAACAGTCGTCTTATTTCAGTTTGTCTAGCAACAGGATCAGCAATATGTCTTACAAGACCTCTAGCTAAATTTAATCTTTTTGCGTCAGATCTAGCAACAATTTTTTCAGCAGCTGCTTCTTGTTGTTCCTTAACTAATCCAACCAAACCTTTTTCCTGTAGTTTTTTAACTTCTTCTTCTGATAGTGGCTTAGTTTCAGGCTGTTTTCCAAGTAGTGCCTCAATAACTGGTTTGAGAATCGTAGCTGTTGCTTCTGCAGCAGCCACTTGACCACGTCGTGCTTGTTGAATCATTTGCCTATGTTCAGCTTTAGATTGAACAAGTTTTTTTTAGATTTTCTATATGTTTTCTGTACTTTACTTGTCTTTCCATTTTATTATATATAACTTTTATAAAATTTTAAGAGATGAAAGACTATCGAAATCAAAAACTTACTGCAGATAATTTTCAATACAACATCGAAACAGCTCAGCTGGATCACGTGTTAGTTTATCAAATAAGAAAAAGTTATATTTATTTTTTGTCGCTTTATGATATAATTCAAAAAATTTATCTTTTGTTACGTCGCCACATTGCTTGTTCGCGATATTTCTAACATCAACGCTGTCCAGTCCAGGGAATAATATAAAACAACCAGTATTTCGCCGAATAAATCTGTCAACATTATAAAAACCTTGGGCTAAATAAACAGAATTACATTTTTTATTACGCGACAGTGAAAAATATGATCTTATTTTATTCATCTCTACATTGTTTAGCGGAATATCGTCAAAAACAACTATCTTATGTTCATCTGAATCAAGTTGATTAACTGGAACAAGTTCTTCTGGTTTTGATAATAAAAAATCTTCACCAGCATCAAGATCATCACGAAGTTTGTTATTATATTCGCTTGGTAGCTTGTAATTATCTTGTTGTGGATCAATTGTACAAATATAAACTAAATCGTAATTAAAATTATCGCCCAGCAGAAAATTCATAAGCAAATTTGTTTTTCCCGATCCAGTTCGTCCAACAATAAGATACTGACAATCTGGAAGTTCATTGTCTTTCACCAACCGCTCTGTATGAAAATTTAATATCGACGAGTTTGCCATTGTTATATAATTTTATGTTATATAATTTACATAATGAGCCATTATACAAAATTTGGAACAAGATTAGGAGATTCGTCGGCTGTAAGTACAATAACAAACGGCAATATTGATTTATTAGGTTACCTAAAAAAATCTGGTGATACAATGACAGGAAACCTGTCTATGTCAAATCGGCAAGTACTAGATTTAGAAACAGATTATCCGCCAATAAATGTTAATAATACACAAGCAGTTAGTTATGCACACCTTAAATTAGTCGACAATAATAAACTAGATAAATCTGGTGGAACTTTAAGCGGTAACTTAGATATGTCAGGAAAAAAAATAATAAATTTGGAGACCAGGTATCCACCAGCAAACTTAAATCAAACTGAAGCGGTAAGTTATTTACAGTTGAAGTATGTTGATGATAACAAACTTGATAAAACCGGTGGAACAGTTACAGGTATTATTAAAATGTCAGGTCGACGAGTGTTAGAAACTGTATATCCACCAGCAAATGTTGATAACACACAAGCTGTAAGTTATGCGCAACTAAAATCTGTGGACGATAATAAACTTAACAAAGCCGGTGACACAATGACAGGTAACCTGTCTATGTCAAATTCAAAAATAACTGGATTACCGACAACCAATATCAGGCAACATAAACATGAGAGATACAAAAATAACTACGACATATATTCCAGTTAACCATAATGATCTGACAAATAAAGCGTATGTTGACAGTGTATCTGGTGGTGGTGCAAAACGAACTAAAAACAATGTTGGGTATATTCCAACACTTTATAAGGCAACTGACAACCGAGCCGGGTTTGAGGTAAGCGCGTTATCATATTATCCTGAAAATTATCCTTATTACGTTTTCTCTGATAGACGCGAGTGGACGACCAACGGAGAAGTTGAAAATATTTGGATTAAAATTAAATGTCCCACTGCAGTTGCTATTTGGCAATTTCATTTGCGAGGTCGATTAAACTCTAGTGTTGGTCGAATTTATAATTGGATGTTTGAAGGATCAAACGATGATATCAACTGGACAACATTATATAGTACAGCAAATACGTATATTACAACAACACAATATTTTACAATCCCAACAGAAAACACTGTTAACAAGTACTCATATTTCCGAGTTTATGTTATCACTGCTGAACATCCATTTCCAGGACTGACAGCATTTCAAATATACACACTCGATGATCGGGTATGATCACTGTGATGAATTTAATCTATTGTTATAAAATAATGACAACACCATGGTTTATAGACGTTGCGAGAGAATTTTATGATTATATTTTTAACCCTAAAATAAACGTTTGGGACGAATCACTATCAGCACGTGTAATAAATACCAGAAAAAAATTTTCAGTTCGAATGAGAAACTCTCCATTGTCAGAAGAAGAAAATCTTTTTATTCTTGTTACGCATATGCGAGGGCCGCAACTGAAAGAAGCAATAGAAAACTTTAATGTGATAAAAAGATACTGTTATCCTGATAATTGTCTAGAAGAACTTAAACAAGTTGAAATCCTGCTTCAAAAATATTGCTCGAGCTTGATTTTGAAAATTTAGATTTGATAATAAAATCGGACTTAATAAAGAAACGAGCTTACGCTGAAAGAGATGATGTAAAAAATTCTGTAGAAGGTAGCCATGATAGTCTCGACAGACTAGCAGATTCTAGAATAATGAGAATAAAAAAAAAATTATATAATAGTTTTTAAAACGAAACATTTTTAAGTATCTCGGTATGTACTATCACGACAAAGAAACCCTAATTAAAATCATTACTATAACACCAAACACCGAGTTAATTATTCAAGTGTACGCAAACGCAATTATGCCAATGATACGTAAAAAAGACCCAGAATTTGATCTGATTATTGTTGACAGATCTCTAAAAATAATCAAAGATTTTGACGATGAAATTAGTGATCTTAATGATTTGAGCAAAAAAAGGGTTTTTTGATAAAGTCGATCGAACAGAGTTGGAAGTAAAAAATGATTCTTATTACGACATAAGTGAAGAAGATGATATTCCATTCCCATCATTTCAGCTCTCTAGACAATTGTCAGTACGAAATTATTGCAATGAAATCGAGAAAATACTCACAAAACCATATGAAAAATTAATGTTAAAAGTAGCTTCTGCTATTGGTCTTCTAACAATTGAACTAGATAAGCTTAAAAAATTAATGCTAGCAAATTTTGTGGTCGCATATGCAGTTATCAAACAACATCTTGTTCTCAAAATTTCACGTTAGATCAAATAAGTTTGGTATTAGGGTATATTGATAAAACAGAAAAAAATTATAGTAGTTTAGTAAATAAAACAGATTTGTATGAACGTGAAGTAGGAAATACTTTTGACTCATACACTTGGTTAAAGAAAAATGAGGTACTAACAGATGAACGTTATAATGATACTTCGTCAGATGTTTATGACAAGTACAGAGATTTTATAACTGATCCTAACAATAACAAGTTTCGCGAGTTTCTTCATTCGATTGTTGGTGCTAGAACTTTTGTCTTTATATAAAATATTGTATAATGAAAAAAACATATAATCGATTTCAATCTCATTTCAGAAGAAATTCCAAAACAAGATGTTGACGCATTAGTACAATATTATACATTTTATCACAAAAACCTCTGGTGTGTAAAAGAATGTTATAAATACTACCGTAGAATACTTCGAGTAATATCATATTTGCCATTGTTAATGACTAGCTCTGGTATAATCTCAAGTGGAGCATTATTAAATCCGTTTTTGTTGATAATATCTGGTGTCGGTGTCTCTCTTTCAACAGCTTGTAAAAAAATTGAACCTAAACTTGAAAAAAAAAATTCTTGAAAAACAGCAAATATAACTTACAAAAATTACTTGATCAGATACGATCTTACTTGCGAGGTGTAAAATATGATATGGACGATTTAATACGCGAGTTTTGTATTACTGACAGTATGTTAACGGATATCCTATCAATGAGAGTCAGCAGGTATGAAAAAGATTATCATAAAATATGGTTACAACAGTAGATTATTGTCAAAAAGTGCGTTAACTATCTTGTCAATAAATATCATTGGATCATCTGACCAACCTCTTATTCGTTCGTCATTTTCATTTGCGAACAACCATACTGACCCATATAGTAACCAACTTTTTTAATACAGTCGCTTATTATTTTAGTTGTTATACCAGTATAGTTTGAGGCTGCCCTAATCGAATTAAATCTCTTACAAAATTTGTTTGTCAGATGTCTTATTGATGATGGATAATAACCCATATTATATAATATTTTATTGTTTAAATATAAATAAATCTAGAGGTCCGGGAACCTCTTTCCAAATTTGGGAGGGGGATGGGGGTCTCTGGTCTAGAACCCGCTTTTGGTTGAGGATCAGCCTATTAGTTTACTACTACGTTACCATGTGGCACACTGAGCAAGTGGGCAAAATGCCTCCTGGTAGAGTATTTTTAAAAGAGGAATTGGTTGTAAATAGGATTTGTTATCTGCACTTTTACAGTTTAAGGCAAAGGTCTTCCTGAACTCGAACGCAGGGTCAGCAATAACCATCCTAATATTTCTTGCTCACTCTCCCGAAGAAGTTCAACGCGGATTCGCGTTCGTATGTTCTCCATAGTTTTCCTGAAGAGAGCGTTCTTCATTAGTTTGATGAGGTCTTTCTCAAAGTCGTTTTCTTCTCAAGCTCGGCTACCATTAGGATATACGGCGTCATTCAAGCGCTGTAGTGAAATCGTAGCACACACAATAAGAGCAGAAAAAAGTGACAATACCTTGAGCAGTTGTTGATTTTTTAAAACTAATTTTTAAATTTTTAAAACCGCTAGAAATATAAAACTGAAGGATGTTCGAGCTGTTTTACTACCACATGAAACATTAATCCGAGCTTTAAATGACTTACGTACACCCCTAACTTAACTAAATGAGGAAACAGCAAAAACAACCTATCTTAAAAGTCACCACGTCTGTATAACAAGCCTTACAAATAATAACCATGCGTACAAATACAATGCACTGTACATAGAGCAAACAAGATTTGCCAGAAATATACGGTTCCACATCTGATTTTAATTTATCATGTATCTTCTCTAAAATAAAGAAACCGGTTGACTCTTCCTTTTATTCCAGCAATATCCCGGTGTAAACTCCGTATATTTTCTCAAAATTTTAAATTCGTATAAACTGAAAATATAAGCTTACCATACTGACAGTTTTTCAGCTTTGGGTAAAGGTTCATCAGACACAAATTTTGTCATAGGATGTTGTGATTTTATTTTGTTGTATTTGTCTTTGCTCATCTTCAATTGGGTAATTGCTTATAAAGTCTTAGAGATCCTAATGCATTAAATTAATCTAACTTGTTAGGATTATTTTCCTTTCTCACATTCGTTGTTAAAATTCCTTATAACCTTAAATGTAGAAGGACCATTGTTACGGCATTAATAACTATTTAGGTAGGAAAAGTGTACGTAATAAATGTTGGAAATTGGCACTAACTAATTTCGAAATAAAAGTACCAAAGTCACATACAAATTCCTCCCATTGTTACTCTATCGCTATAAATGCATGAAAAAGCTTGAGCTTAAAGCCAACTTTCTTTCAGTATAAATTTTGTTCTTAAAAACCGAACTTAATTTGCGTTACTTTTCAGTTAGAATTTGACAGAGATAAATATTTATTGAAGAATTTCTAGAATCTAAAGATGGACGAAGATATCATTGTTGTTATCTTTAATGATAAAGCACTGTGATTATTCTACAAAGTATGTAGAGCACGTATTAGGAGCTGAAGCTTGTAAATGAACTTGTAAACAAAACTGACAGTTGTAATTTATGTAAACTTTGTTCCAATAAGCAAAATCCGAATGGGAAGAAAATGTTAGGACACAAACAATTAAAAAGATACAGTCGGTAAATGTGATAGAGTTGTGCGAATCCAAAGTACCAGATATATCATACGATTTGTTCTTTAATCAGTTCGAACATGATACTGTAAAGATTGTCAAAATAATGAAACAATTTAAATCTTTAGAAGTAAACCCTGCACTCATAGCTATTTGTAGAAAGTATGTTATTAAAAACTGTCAAGGAAGCAAAATACATAATTTAAAATACCGAAATTTAGAGAAATATTTTATAGTTTACCAGTTGGAAGTGTGGTACATACTCTGCTTATTGTTCTAAACATTGACTGGAACTACAAGATTGCTGTGAATACTAAGTGGGTCTCGGATAAAAAAAAATATTTCGTATTGATGATGTATGTAGTAGGATATGGGGAGATTTAAAGCGTTAGAGTGCGGTAGACACTGTAGATTTTCCGTATTGAGTGAATAATACGAAACCTAGCGTGAATGTACGAAGTAAAAATGACAAATATTTTGCTATGCAATCAAGTCAATTTTAAACACTAAATCAACAAACCCACATGGTCATACAAAACACAGTTGAAATAAGTGTTATTATTGCTTTAATATATGTCATCGGCAAATTTTAGGAAGAATTCAATAAATCATTTAGAACCAGGAATAATTTAAAGATTTGCGTTGTCTCATATCGAGTTTTATAGACAATAATCAAGGTAAAAAACACGTGAAAGTAGAGTTGTAATCGTATCAAGAGATCGGAAAATATAAGCAAACACAAAGGCTTATGTTGTAATGAGAAAATAGATAATATTATACCAGACGAAAGTTCTCAATCATCTGAATATACCAACACAGACTAGGTCCTTTCAATAATACAAAACAGATTTTCAGGATCTTCCGTGTACATAACGGTAATTCGCAAAGACTACAGGTCATCCGCTTAAAGAGGTAACTATTATGCGGAAGGTTTTATGGATAACTTGGTAACATTTCAAAAATTGTCTGTAAATAGCTACCATGATTTAAGCTCATACAACTTACATTGCAAGCCAGAAAATGCATGCCACATATGAGATAAAGAAGTAAATATTTAGAAGCAATGTTTCCAACCATGTTCATGTGGCTGGAGGATGTCTATGAATTGCTATGCAATGGCAATTTAAATTTCAAATATCTAAAGTTACCTCTGTCTTCATTCACACTTATCTGGTTTCGGTTTGTTTCATACCTGTTCATGAATGATGTTAGACAGGATCCAAGTAATCATGCAAGTAATATCACTAGAACAGCAATAACATTTGGGGATGATTGGGAAAAAGAATTCTGACAATTCGTAAGAATGAAATTATTAGAGTTGTTGACAGAGTCATGCCCATTGGCCAAACCCATAATTTAAAGCTTGACAAGCTTGAAGTAACACAAAACAAACCAAACTTTGTCAATCTTACGATTCTTGAAATAAGGTAACCCCTTAAATGGAAAAACGACGAAAGTAACGTCAACCCTTATTAGAGTAAGATAATGCAAGATGCAAACATTTTTCTTTATGTCGCTCTTCTCCATGAAAATTAACACTTCTAAGATAGTATTACCTGTAAAATTTAATGTGAATTATTGTAAAGATCGGCCATACTAAACACATTTAAATCGAAAACTAGAATTCATTTCATATGCGATATACAGAGATTCTGAATCATTAATACCTTTCCTTACAAAGACCTTTACTGATCAATTAAATATTGTATTCTAATTAACGTCTATTTCATGGGCTACGTAGATTCATCACATTGATTCAATATTTTCATTATTTCTAATATAAAACCGCCAGGAGGTTTTCGTTGATTAGAATTTTACAAATACCCGACATGTTGTGATGTTTTGAATATGTCGTTGATTTTAAATATAATTTCATATTTTTGCATCATACTTAATGTTTAATCTATATATTCAATTAGATACTTGCACCTTTTCTTCTATATGTTTATCTTTCATTCATCATCTCAAACTTTGTAAACATCCAAAATGCAGCAAAATTATAATTTTTTTCCTATCTTACCGGGGCTGTTACTAGCGCATTTGTAACGTTTCTCCTTTCTCAATCTTGTTCACGACGATCATTGTGTGCCCCACGGATCCATCCATTTAAAGGATGTAGTTGCTATCGATAAAAAAATATAAAAAAATTCTGCTCTTTTCAATAATAACCCTCGTAACTCTTGAAACCCCTTTTCGTCTATTAAACTGATCCATTTTCTTATCAGAAAAGATGTTTCTGTAACATGATAAACTGGTTGGGGTCAGATTATAACTAAGAACACTAATGATAGTAACAAAAATACAATGTTTATTTATGAATGATTCAGTGGAAGACATTATGTTCAATTCGTGCGCATACAAGATCCAAATGTTGGAAAATTAACATAATATGCACGAACCTGCTAATGTAATGCAATGTAAATGAAATGTGAATTGATACGTAAGAAAAGAACTTTAAATAGACAAGAGATTTATGATTCAAAGTGATTTCACACAATGAAATCAAATGATTCACGTAGACGTCGACAACTTTCACACAAATAATAAATGATATGATTCAATGAAATATGATATGCTTTACGCAAATAGTAAATTGTTGTGTTTCACTCAAATAGTTAAATGTTTGAAATATGATATGCTTTACTCAAATATTAAAATGTACGAGTTTTCAATCAAATAATGAAATGTACGAGTTTTTCATTCAAATAATGAAATTTATGAGTTTTTCATTCAAATAATGAAATGCTTGAATTTTCATTCAAATAATGAAATGCGAAATATCTACTCAGCCCCAACGCTGTGTCGGGAGGTTGAGAAGCCACCACTAATGGTCCGCCCCTCCTAGTCTGCCTAAAGATCCGTTCAGTCTTTGTTCTCTGCAATCCCGTTGGTTCAGAACCGTCTACGGCTAACGTCCTCTCCGTCAGCAGCATGCTGGGTGTAACAGAACCCAAATTAGCCCACGGCTAAAAGACACCTACACTCCGGTGCATATATGGAGTTACAGCATATCACTCCGCCACTGTTCCAGTATAACACTTGGTTGCCAGTCAATCAACCGTCAATCACTGGTCAGTCAATCAATCATCAATCTGCTGAAAATATGTCCAAATCTGTTTGCTACAAATGACACGAGCATGTATGACATTATGGACCGTCAACTTGAGTTAATTCTTTTATACTCATTATATCATCGGGACAACTAAACAAAGCGTTAAGCAGGTTCAGAAGTGAACCTGTGTCCGATAAGAATCTTATCGTACTAAACGTCCCTTAATAAATGCAACGTTATTGCAAGTTTAAATCGTTCTGTTAAATCATATACAAGTAAATTAGGAAATAAACTATAACATTGCAATATACGAAACAAGTCAGAGTTACCAAAAATACAAAAATAAACGTGGTAGTACAATATTTATATCCTATAATACAAATAATATATAATTCACATACCTCTACAGCTGGAGATAGCGAGTAGTTAAAGTAGACTGCTCACTGACAAGACTTCTCCTAATGTCACATTTTGCTCTACGGTGAGGCAATTTATGCAACGACTATGTACCCCTACATCGTCTGTACGCTTGAGAAATATCGGTTTTCCCATCGTAAGCAATTCGCTCGTGCAGCATAGGATGAACCGAACTCACTGTTTCGAAATAATATGCGATATGCATAAATCACACTCGGGTAACGCTGTACAAAAAAAACGAAACCCGAGTACATGTATTTAATCTAAATAACACGATATATTTATACATTTCCGTGACAGTTTCTCGAAAAGACTTTTGTAATGTTACCTTACAGTTCGATCTTATTTTGTTTTCTTCATATTTAAAGTATTCACTCGATGGATTATATAATTATTATTGTATATATATTTCAAACCTCGAACTCATACGCATCTACTAATCTCCGCAGTATTGCATTGAACTGAGTAATATAATTTTATATTCTAAACTGGTGGCACTTTTCAAAACCATAATAATCAAAATTCGACCATTCTCTTAGTGGTAAGACGTATTAAAATGATAATTAAATTCACTGGTATACATACAAACACCCTTTATATAGCTTGCTAACAATTTGATAACTGATACGGTTGAGTGACTTTACAGGTAAGAGGGCTACATCTAGCAACAATGGGACTGTGCAAGATTTTATTTCAAATAACTGTCACATTTATGGCTAGTCTTATATATTATCATTTTATCAGTAACATTACAGCCTCTGCTTACGTACAAATTCCAACATATTTTACTTTTCCCGTAGATTTGTTCCTTCCATGGTGTAAGATATCTTACAAGAAAGTGAAATCAAATGCAGCCACTTATTAAAAAGACTTCTGAAGGTAGCATTAATGTGCTATGAAATACAAATAAGAAAACAATGTTCAATGTTTTTCGGAATCCTTGCCATTAGTTATAAAGTTTCTATCTCCCCAACCATTCTCAAAACGTTAGAGCCATTATTCTATTCTTCACTCTGTACAGTTATCTAATGAATGCTTTTAAAGGATTGCAAAGCAAATACATGCTAATTTAGGAAATAATGTATATATTACATACAAATGATAGAGAGGTTCTAACCATATCTAGCATTCAATAGCTAAAAGTGTGTTTATTGAAAAAAATAATATCTTTAATACCGAGAGAAATATACTGTGCCAAAAGGCATTGTTTTTTTTTTCAAGTATACAAGCATTACTAATATTTAATTTTTATGTGTTCTATTACCCTGATATATGCTGGTTCTGTTTGTTTCTTTTTGCCATTTTTGTTCATATTTGTTTTGTTGTTTTTGTCTAGGCATTTTTTGACTTTTTCTCTATTGTACTATTAGAGAACGTCAACTTAGCTGTTAAAGTGCAGTCTTACTAATTTTATATCTCAGTATAATTTTCACGTTTTAAGAAACATTGTTAATTTAGGGCTGCTTTACCATTTATCTTTTTTGCGCTAACATGTCAGACATCGATCAAATAGACAACTCTGAATCTCGATTTCGTCTAACGTATTTATGTTGTTGTCCGTTATATATTTCTTCACAAAATAAGAACGGAGAAAGTATTAATTTAAAGAAAATAAGTAAAGTATTTTATTGCCCCAAATATGGGTATTAATTTCTGAACTATGCACAAAACCAACATAATGCTTGTCCTGAGACCAACCTATCATTGCACACTATTACCAGTGGAAAACAAAAATTTCGTGTCTTGTGTGCTCATTTAATACAGCAGTAACTATTGAGGCTTTTTATACATACAGTTTACCAAGACACTAAAGCTTTTCCTCATTCACAGTAGGGTCCCTAACTACATAATTTAGCAAGGAGTAATGGCTATTGCTCAATTACAATCTTTAATTCTAATTCGCGTCTATTTCAAACATGCTCACAACACGTTGATCTTTTCCTTTCATACTGGTTGTCATGAGATACGTATATTCTCCGTTGGAGTAAGTTTTCAAAACCATGACAATAAAATGTGGACCTATTTTCTTGGTAAGATGCATTAAAATGATAATTAAGCTCACTGACATACATACAAAAACGGCAAATTGAAAGGATTGTTAGCCATAAGATAAACTTTACGGCTGCGTGGCTTTACAGGTATGAGAGCTACATTTGCCAACGAAGTGACAGTGCATGGCTTGATTTCAAATACATGAGGATTGTTTTACGTTTGATCTTTGCGTCCTTAACATTCTAGCCCCAGTCTAAATCCTGGACATTTTTCTTTTCCCATAGATTTGTTCTATCCATGGTCTAAGATGTCTTTCAAAAATTATATCAAATGCAGTCTCATTAAAAAGAGTTCTGAAAATAGCAATAATGTCCGGTGAAATTCAGACAAGAGGGCTTATTTGTGTCCTTATTTTGTATATCAGTCACTATTCATGCTTGTTAGTGATATATTATATTACGACACTATAGCTTTTCCTCATGAACGTTAGAGTCTCTAAGATCATTCTCCTTTTGCACATTCTGCTTTTATGGAACGATGGTGCATTTCAATGTACATTGCTAGTGAATGTTTCGAAAGCAAGTATCACAATAAACTTTGTCAATCTTAAGATTCTTGAAATAAGCCAACTCCTTCAACGGAAATCCACGAAAGCAACCATAGACCCTTATTAGAGTAAGATAATGCAAGATGCAAACATTATTTTTTATTGGCGCTCTTCTCCATGAAATTTAAAAGATCTTCTAAGATAGAATTGCCTGTAAAATCTAATGTGAATTATTATGAAGGTCGCCCATACTAAACACTTTTAAATCGAAAACTATAATTCATTTCAGTTTCGACATACAGCGATTCTCAATCATTAATATCTTTCCTTAAGAAGGTATAAAGACCTCTACTGATCAATTAAATATTTTATTCTAATTCACGTCTATTGCAAAACTGCTCCCAACACGTTAATCTTTTCCTTCCGCATTGGTTACCTTGGACTACGTAGATTCGTCACATTGATTCAATATTATCCTCATTTCTAAATATAAATCCGCCCGAGGTTTTCGTTGATTAGAATTTACAAATACCCGACATATTGTGATGTTTTGAATATGATGCTGATTTTAAATATAATTTCATATTTTTGCATCATACTCAATGTTTGATCTATATATCCAATTAGACACGTGCATCTTTTCTTCTATATTTTTATCTTCCATTCATCATCTCAAACTTTGCAAACATCCAAAATGCAGCAAAATTATAATTTTTTTCCTATCTTACCGGGGCTGTTACTAGCGCATTTGTAACGTTTCTCCTTTCTCAATCTTGTTCACGACGATCATTGTGTGCCCCGCGCATCCATCCCTTTAAAGGATGTAGTTGCTATGGATAAAAATATTTTCTGCTATTTTCAAAAATAACCCTCGTAACTCTTAATGCATTAATGTGCATTGAAATACAAATAAGACAAACAAAGTTCAATGTCTTTCGGAATCTTTACCATTAATTACAAAGTTTCTGTCACTTCCAACCTTCTCTAAACGTTAGAGCCATTATTCTAGTCTTCACTCTGTACAGTATCTAATGAATGTTTTCATACAATTGCAATATCAAATGCATGTTAATTTAAGGAAATAATGTATATATTAGACACAAGTTATAGAGTTATTCTAAACCATATATAGCATTCAATACTTAAAGAGTGTGAAAGCATTAATAACCTTTAATTGTTATGTGCTCTATTACCTTGATCTATTTTGGTACTGTTTGTTCCTCTTTTGTTATTTTGTTTATATTTGTTTTGCTTTTTTTATCTAGGTATTTTTTACTTTCTCTCTATTCGACTGTTACAGAACCTCAACTTAGCCGGTAACGTGTGGACTTACCAATTTTATATCTCAGTACAACTCTCACGTTTTCAAAAATACATTGTTCAATGTAGGGATGGTTTACCATTTATCTTTCCTTCGCTAACATTTCAGCCATAGATAAAATAGACAACTTTGAATCTTGATTTCATCTAACATGTTTATGTTGATGTCCTTTATAAATCCCTTTTCGAAATAGTAACCGAGAAAGTAATAATGTAAACAAAATAAGCAAAGTATTTTATTACTCCAAATTTGAGTTTTTATTTCTGAAATATGATTCAAGTTCTGAATAAACGTTAGTGGAAATTAAAATTACATCAAACGCTGGAAGTGTTGATGTGCATGTGGTGGCTTGTGTAGCGGTGATATTACTACAGTCTCTTGTTGCATCACAATAATACAAGCCAAGAATATATCCTTATTTGAAATTTCACTATAAATTCAAGTCTATTTCCAAGAATGATATTTTTGATGAGCACGTTGTATTTCCATGAATAAATATTTTGAATATATACAGTTCCAGCCCAGATGATCTACTGGTCACAGCAATAATACAATTGATTCTACTAAGATCTTAATGCACGAATAAATAAATTTTTCCAGATTTTATAGTCCTCTACCTGACCTCAGGTCACAAATAACACATTCTAAAAAACTATTACTTAATGGAAAATTTCATTCTGGAAGGTTTCAGATGTTTAGAAGATAAAATCTTAGTTATAATTAGAAGTTTGCTACTGAAATTGTAATATAAAATGTAGTAAATAACAGCCAGACCCGGATTTAATGGGGAGTTTCGAAAGTTCTCGACTCAGATTGAGATAAGCCTGTTGTTTACGAACCCAAAATCAATGATTCAGGCCAGATAGAAAATGAGCTTGACAATGGACAACATCATGTCCAAAATATAATTATCGATAGCATATAATGAAAATAAAAAGTAGAAAAACTAACCAAAAAAAAAAATTTAATATACATAGCAAATATTCGCGCTATCAATAGAGGAGCAAACGTTAGTCCAATAAAAACTTTGTTTTTATGAAGCACATACACCATTATCATGATGTTGACCCAGTTCCCTCTACTTGTTAAGTGTGGTTACATGAGATATAAAGATTCATTGTGTTCTTTGTTTGTGACACTTTCTGACAATCCAAGGGATAAATTAGGTTTATTCGATTCAGTATGATCCTAGGTGTTGTTGAAAAGAGTTCTAAACATTGCGACATTTTTCCATTGCGAGATTGTTAACTGGTCTAATTATGTACACGGGTTAGCTAAACATCGAACCTTAAATTTTGAGAACTGCGAATTTTCTTGTTCTTTATTCCTCTATTGAGTTTTGATTAAACATAAAATTATTTGAACAGTATCTTTAATACGGGTATGAAGCTGCCTTGCTAATACATTTCGGGCGTTTATTGTCCATTGAGGAAAATTGTTGACATAGGAAGCACGATCACATTAATTGAATTTCTTTCTTGTTTATGAATATTCTGTTATGTATAATCTTTTTAGTTTAAGAACAATTTAGAAGCGACATAGGTGTTTCATATATTAAAGTTTCATTTACGTAGAAAATAGTTGCTTCTATGCAGCAGCAATTTAGGAGATTGAAACATTACTATTATTTATTTCATTGCCATGCCATATTAAGTCAGACGATGGGTATACAATAATCATATACGCATCAAGTATAGTGTTTGTACTGTTGGATATTGTTTCGGAACCTATTATAGAACTTTTGTGGTATTGTGAGTTTAACGCCATTTTTCAGTACATAATAGGTTATACATGGCGGCCAGTGTAAAGAGGCGGAGGAAGAACCAAGAAAATCCCGGGAAGAACCACGGACACAAAAAGGAAGCAACTGGCAGGCTTTCTTACATTCACACTTTGGCGGAAGCGAGACCCAAGCTGGCAGAGGTGAGATGTCAGTGTCCTGTAAAGGAGGGCGTCTTTGACCACTGGTCCACCCGGGTCCCTCTATGTTGAAACGAACTGAATCAGTCGCACATAAAATAAATTAACCATTGTCTTGGAGTAATATTAGCAAAAACGTTCGCCATTATATCTAGAAACACTCATATTCACGCCTACTTTAACTGATAATAGAGGCACAAAACAAAATTATTTTTATTTTTTAAAATATGTCACCACCCTGAGTTATTTTCAACGCAGTCGTAACTGGTAGGATTTATCTAACTACTCAATCGACATTTTGTAAATAATAATTTTTGTGTATTAAAATATCAAACCAAGAAACAAATCATTCGAAAGCATCGGAACCAGGACTGATCTTCTGATCCGTAATTTTAAACAGGTCTTATGATTGTGTATTGTTTAACTAAAAATTAAAAGAACCTTCTGGTATGTTCTAAAGTAACATAGGACTGGATCATGGATGCAGGCACATACCACTATAAGACAAATGCTGCTTAATCTACAAGCATATACCTAAATCGTTCCGTATTTTGGCTACAGGAGTTAGTATTAATATTAATTACTATTAATCAGAAGCTAGGCTGTACTATATACCATCATGCGAGGAAAACTCTGAGAATATCCTTTGTCTCTGAATATATCTTAATAGGGGTAGGCTTGGCATAATCACCAACAAGCGATACAGAAGCTTTCGACATGGGAAGTTCATAATTCTCCATAAACAATCAGACTTGGGTTTGCTAGACCCAACGAATGTATGTCTTTCAATACATGACCCTGATATTGACCTCTTAGAAATAAGAGCATTTGGATCATCTCTGTCTTTATTTTGTTGACTAACCTGTAGCAATCAGAAATAACATACCCTTACTGCGTACAATAATTGCACGCAGGAAGAGATAAGGATTTCTAATCAGTCTTATCAGAAGTTTGATTCTTATTAGATGTGCCATTTTGAGATTTGGAAGTACTCGCGTGAGACTGAAATGGTTGTTAACAAAAACCTTCTGAGATCAAGATTTATTCACAAATGAAATTTCGTGTGTCAAGGAATGTCATCAGCTGTACTAGCTGCATTTTCTAAACTTTCAACTTGTTCTTATCAAGGTAGGTCTTAACGTCACTCCGAAACTCTTCAATTAATAGGATTGGGTTGTCTGAGGTTGTAATAATCTTGGTCAATCTTCTTGTAATTACACCAACTATTAAACAATTATTTCTTTACCAATGCTAACTCAACATGAATCAGACTAATTTTCTTTTTACATTTTCTGCACCTTTGACGATATACCTCAGACACTAGCTCATAACCGTTCAATTCCTTGACCACACCATAATTATCACATTGTTTTACTGAGAGTGTCTAGACTTCACCAGCTTTGCCAGTTAGCACACTTTGTAATAACAAGTTCAATGTTCGCAATTTTCTCAAAATGTACCTCATTTGCTTTAGCAACATAGTTTTCTTGTAGCATCAAAACATGGAGCTGTGTATACAGGAGAAGAGTGTCTTCTACTTGCTAGTTCTAATTCCTTTTATTTAATTTTCATGTGCATTTCTGTCTTACACATTTGCATTTTTTCTCTCTTCATTTTGCATTTGTACTGCATCGTTTTGCATTTACATTTCTATTGCATCCTTTTGCATTTGCATGTACATTTCTCACTCTTCCTTCTCTCTATGCATTTACATTTGTATTTGCATTGCTTTTCATCTTTATGCATTTTAACTGCAACCTGCTGAAGCTGAAGCTTTCTTAACTACCATCTGTTTTTAAACTGCAATTCCCTTAATTTCCTGTCCGAACCAGATGGAGACTTCATCATCCTTGTCAAGAATGTCATGGTTGACCAAACGGTCTATCAAAGTCTTCTTTATCTCTTGCTTCGTAAAGATCATAATGTTTGGCAAGCTAAAGCAACTCATCCTTCTTTAAGGACTTTAACCCTACCAGTGTTTAAATTAACTTTCGTATCGTCAACGTACTATTTTGAACTGGAAAATGTAGGAGACCTAACCACATATAATCTTATGTGAAAAGTTCCATGAATAAAACAATTTGCTTAGAATTATTATGTTGCAAACATATATACCAACAAGCAGCTTGTCACATACTCGATAGATAGATAGATAGATAGATAGATAGATAGATAGATAGATAGATAGATAGATACTAAAGTAAAGAAAACTCAAGCGACCCCAAACATCAAATAGTGGAGTACATTTTTGCATTAGGATGAATATCAAATATGTCAATATCTTGCCCTAAAGAAACATATTCCGTTGTATGAAACCACACATGATTTGTGAATGAAAATGGCAATGGACTGGACTTAATTCCCTCTCGCCTCCACTGGTCACACTGCCATTTGCGAAGGTCAGATAGGCATGAGAAGTTTTGACATTGATACTGTAGTCTTTTATTTATTGCAGGGTCAACGGTTGGCAAGAAATACTCCGGTGGAGCTAGGTACACATAATTTGCATCTGTACTTTCAAGATTCCTATGAATTCGGACATATTGTCTAAAAGAAAAAGTGAAAAATCTGGGTCCCGTTGAGTCCAGAATATCAACAAAATAATAGAACAGGTAAAGATTTTCCAGCACGGCTTTCATGAAAGGGTGTTGTTTTCTGCATGCCATAAACGCATTACTAGCCTGCCCAAGGAAATTATTGTAGACTATAGAATGAGCATGTGGTTCTTGTCCGAGGAAGCAAGTATATTTCTTTATCATCGGATCTAGAGGATGCAGACATTGTACGTCTAAATCAATGTACACCCCTCCGAAGTGAAACAGTAGTATATATCTCAATGCATCAGGGCGATTTAAAGGGTGAGTGTAACTATCATATAGGTATAAAAATTTCGGGTACCAATCGATCACAAATTGTCTGCTGCTATGATCAGTCCAAAACATGTAGTTCCAAGACTGATGATTTATAATGCAGGATCTCACATAATTACTGAATTGTTTGGGAAGTTTTGTCTTTCTCCATGATTGGTGTATGATTTTTTCTAATTTGTCATCGCCAGATCTTGGAAGATCTTCCAGCTTGTCTATTGTATTAGGGGTTATAAATTTCACAGGATCGAAGAACTTTTCACCTTGCATAACCATGGGGGCGCTATTTGAACGACTGCGTGGAATGTCCCCATCACCAACAGGATCAAGGGCCTGACATGGGGTACACACCGAGAGACCGCATTGTTTTCTCTTGTCCTCAAAGTAGTAATTCTGTGATCTCCGGTGATATTCCATTGTAGACATAAGCCGAAATAAGAGTACACAAGAAATAATTGCCGTCAATAAAATTCCTGTCCTCATACAGCGATTCATCCTTCAAAACGACTTCCTAATTGAAATAAGGACTTGTTTGCAAACGTCTTCTGTAACTAAAGGAGGGTAATTATACTGAAATTATAAAATAAACATATATGGATATAACTTGAGCACTACTAGCTTCTTGTAACTTACAAGACGTTGTGACCGGGACAAAAGTGAAAATAATTATCGGTGTCCATTACAAAACTTTGATTTTTTTCCCTTTAGTTAACAATGATTATGACTGAATGTTGTGCCATGTATTAAAATTACAAGAAATACGTCACTCAACAAATAAATATAACCTATAGAGGACTTTCTGAGCTCGTTAGAGAATATGTTAATATTTAAAGACACACCTGAAACCAATCTGAAAATTAGTTCGAGATAGTAGAATTTTGCTGACATTCGCCCGAAGATAACTTCAACTTTTTATGTTCGCTCTAGCTACTGCAATTTCTTCCTCCAACACAAACAAATAAATCTAAAGAGTAATACGTTAACCATGACAGAACGAATAGGGATAATAGATGTTGATAGCAAGTTAAACAGATGCCTCTGTAATCATTGTTACAATAGAAACTCAAAATAACTCCTGTATCGGATACAAAGATATTCTAGGTAACGAAAGCATTTTGATAAAATTTCAATTTTTACAGAATGAAAAGTAATCTTGCATATAAACATTCATATGGTTATATAAATTACATTTTACAGTATTGACGAGATTGCATCTGAAATAATTTTAAATAATAATGTGTTTACTTCCATGGTTGACAACCCACAAGAAGTTTCACTGAAGCTTCCTTGACCGCGGTTAGAGCGTCCGCCTCGATGCGGGAGGTCGCGGGTTTGAACCCCGGCCAAATCATACCAACGACTTATAAAAATAGTACTAGCAGCTGCCTTGCATTTCGCTCAGCATTAAGAGGTTAGTGTTAGGACCGGTCGCCCTGGTGTCAGGATAATGTGACTGGGTGGGACATCATGCAACATGTCTGTCCCAGTGCTAGACATCACTATAAACTGTTACACTGCAGACATCGTAGCGATAAAAACTTGAAAAATTGTTATGACTAAGTTACAAATACAAAACACACGTACACACGCTTCCTCCCAGCATACGCGGAAAACAAATTATCGGATTTCGAATCATTATTTTTTCTCCACTTGCAACGACACAATCAAAACCCAACTTACTCCTTGTATAGATATATTCAGTGTATATTCCAATAACAGCAGGGTATATTTCAATAACAACAGTCAATACCATCGAGATAATGGCAATAGTGTCCGAATTCTGTACTGAAAATAATTTGAGCAACGATTCAAATTAGAAAAGGTCGGCTAATATTCTTGAGATAAAGCAAAACAGAAATTGTAATGATATAGTCATCAGTTCAGTTTTGATCTATAATGCAGTTTGCTTCCATAACTGATAATGATAAGATAAAAAAAAACCAACATCAATTCCGAAAGGGGATTTCTTTTCTTGTGCACAAAACCAGAATATGTACCCATAGCTAGGTCACTTGGTGTAAACTTACTTTTTTTAGAACACTAGTTTCAACCGATGCAAATTATAGCATGTGAATAGTATACTTCAAATAATGTTCATCTTGATTATTGTGAAAAACGCTCAAGTAATGCAGAAAATCCGGGACTTTACTAATTTGTGTGCACTATAACAGCCGTAAAAGATGTACATGCAATTCCCCATATTTCTTCTACACTAAAAAACACGATCATGGAATGTAGGAATGTTCCTAATCTGAACTGACATCTAGCTTACAAAGTTAATAAAACATAATATAATGAAAATAAAGATAATATTTTCAATGATCAATTTGTCACATACAACTTAACACTGAATTTACAGCCACTCACCTGTCATTAATTGCATAGAGTATAGCTTACATGCAGGACGGCTTCGTGCATGGTATTTACATATGCTTACATAACTTAACTTTATCGCTACCTTTCTTAGTCCGGCCGGCCGGCAGCCTGTCTTTATATTTCTTTATATTACGTACATACTCACTTAATTATAACAACATGAAGATATATTTAGCAATCTTTGTCCGTGTCTCCAAGATGCACCACAAGAAGCTAATTACCCAATATATGGGTAATTAGGTATATAGGTTAATATGTATACCGTTGCTTACCTCAAACTAGTAGTTCGTATATCAGAATATGTACATATCCTGTCTCATGATGACTCAAAGAAACCCCCTATACATACTAGATATGTGTGCTTCGAGGTTTCGTTAGATACACATGACAACGTAAATTTAGATTAAGATGAATGACTTTAAGACCAACAGGAGAGTAGTTGCTCATGACACATTGTTCTTATGTACTTTATGTACTTTATTGTCTTAGTAGTAGAGATAGATGAGGTTTTAATTTCAAAGAGTGTTTTAGGCCAGAAACCCCCATCCCCTCTAAAATAAATAATATTATGATATTTTTTCACCACCTCAGAGACCCCTTCTCCCTCAAAAAACCACCCTCCTCCAAAGTTTTATCTCAGAAAATGATGATTAATTTGAAACCCAAAGGGGATTCTAGACCAGAATCCTCACCCCCTAAATTTTGAGATGAGGTTGGTCAGATGACCCAATGACATTTATTGACAACATGGTTGATGAATGATATTACTAAAACTGTACAAAATTAAACATCTACTGCTGTTGTAACCCATATTTTATGATAATCATTTTTATATCTGCTGACTCTCATTGGCAGAATATCTGTTAACATACTGTCAATAATACGAAACTCTCGTATTAAATCGTCCATATCATATTTTATACCACGCAAATAAGATCGTATCTGATCAAGTAATTTTTTATAGGTGATACTTGCTGTTTTACAAGCGTTTTTTTAGTTGCAAGTCGAGGTTCAATTTTTTTACACGCTGTTGCAAGAGAAACACCGACACCAGATATTATTAACAAAAACGGATTTAATGATGCTTCACTTGAAATTATACCAGAGCTAGTCATTAACAGTGGCAAATATGATATTACTCGAAGTATTCTACGGTAGTATTTATAACATTCTTTTACACACCAGAGGTTTTTATGATAAAATTTATAATATTTTACTAATGCGTCAACATCTTATTTTGGAATTTCCTCTGAAATGTGATTTGAAATCAATGATATGTTTTTTCATTATACAATTTTTTTTTACACGAAAACAAAAGTTCTGGCACCAGCAATTGAATCAAGAAACTCACGAAATTTATTATTATTAGGATCAGCTATAAAAATTCTGTATTTGTCATAAACATCTAATGAAGTATCCTTACATCGTTCATCTGTTAGTACATATTGTTTCTTTAAGCAAGCGTATGAATCAAAACTATTTCCTACTTCACTCTCGTACAAATCTGTTTTATTCACCAAATTACTGTAATCGATTTCTGTTTCATCAATATACCCAAATACTAAGCCCAACTGATCTAACGTGAAATTTTTGAGAAAAAAATGTTGCCTGATAATTGTATATGCGACTACGAAATTTGCTAACATTAATTTTTTAAGCTTATCTAGTTCAATTGTAAGAAGAACAACAGTAGAAGCTACTTTTAACATTAATTTTTCATATGGTTTTGTGAGTATTGTTTTAATTTCGTTGTAATAATTTCGTAGTGACAATTGTCTAAAGTATTGTAATGATGGGAACGGGATATCGTCTTCTTCATTTATACCATAATAAGAATCAGACTTTACTTCCAACTTTGTTTGATCGACTAATTCAAAAAACTTTTCTCGCTCATCATCACTAAAATTACTAATTTCATCGTCTAAAGTTTTGATTATCTTTAGAGACTTGTTAACAATAATCGGATCAAATTCTGGGTCTTTTTACCTATCATTGGCAAAATTGCGTTTGCGTACACTTTAATAATTAACTCTGCGTCTGACGTCATAGTAACGATTTTAACCAAGGTTTCTTTGTCATTGTAGTACATACCGAGATGTTTAAAAATATGTCGTTTTGAAAAACTATTATATACATTTTTGTTTCTTTTTATTCTTATTTTCTTAGTTTCCGCTAGTTTGTCAAGACGAGTATGATTTTCGTTTATTTATCTTTCTTCCAATGTTCTTCCACTATAAACGTGTGCTTTTATTATGTCTGATTTTATTATCAAGTCTATGTTATACCAATCAAGCTCGAGTAATATTTTTTTAAAATATAATTTTAACTTGTTTTTGTTCTTCTAGACAATCATTAGGATGACAGCATCTGCTTATAATGTCAAAGTTTTCTATTGCTTTTTTCAGTTGTGGTCCTCGCATGTGCATAACGCGAATAAAATTAGCAGAATTTTCTGGCAATGTTGAATTGTCTAATGATTCGATGCCAAGTTTTTTCAAACCTTGTAACATTTTTGCTATGTTATTAATAGCTCCAACATCTATTTTAGGGTTAAAAATATTATCATAAAATTCTTTCGCAACGGTTATAATTGATGGTTCTGACATTATTTTATAGCATTAGATTAAATTTGATCATCGAGTGTGTATATTTGAAATGCTGTCAGTCCTGGAAACGGACGTTCAGCAGCAATAACATAAACTCGAAAATACAAGTACTTGTTAACAGTGTTTTCAGTCGGAATCGTAAAATATTGTGTTGTTGAAATGTAAGTGTCTGTTGTGCTATACAATGTTGCCCAATTAATATCATCATTTGATCCTTCCAATCGCCAATTATAAATTCGACCAACGCTAGGATTTAATCGGCCTCGCAAATGAAATTGCCAAATAGCAACTGCAGTAGGACATTTGATTTTGATCCAAAAATTTTCAATTTCTCCGTTGGTCGTCCACTTGTGTCTATCAGAGAAAGCGTAATAAGGATAATTTTCAGGATAAAACGATGATGCGCTTACCTCAAATCCAACTGCTGACTTAAACAATATTGGAATATACCCAACATTATTTTTGGTTCGTTTTACACTACTAAACAGACTGTCAACATACGCTTTATTTGTCAGATCGTTAGGGTTAACTGGAGCGTAAGTCGTCATTATCTTGTTGGCTTTTATGTTTATATTCCCTGACATCGGTCCACCGGATTTCTTAAAATATGGGTTAAGTTCTTCTTTTAATTGAGCATAACTAATAGCATCAGTGTTATCAGATGGTGATGGTATTGGTAATCCAGTTGTTTTTGAAATTAACATGGACAGGTCACCAGTCATTGTATCACCAGCTTTGTTAAGCTTATTATCGTCAACAGATTTTAGTTGTGCATAACTTACAGCTTGTGTTTGATCTAAGTTTTCTGGCGGATATACAATCTCTAAATTTATAAAAAAAATTCCTGACATGTTGATATTACCTGTAACTGTTCCACCGATTTTATCAAGTTTGTTATCATCAACATACTTCAACTGTAAATAACTTACCGCTTCAGTTTGATTTAAGTTTGCTGGTGGATACCTGGTCTCCAAATTTATTATTTTTTTTCCTGACATATCTAAGTTACCGCTTAAAGTTCCACCAGATTTATCTAGTTTATTATTGTCGACTAATTTAAGTTGTGCATAACTAACAGCTTGTGTATTAACGACATTTATTGGCGGATAATCTGTTTCTAAATCTAGTACTCGTTGATTTGACATAAACAAGTTTCCCGTCATTGTGTCGCCGGATTTTTTCAGGTAACCTGATAAATCAACCTTACCATCTGTTATTGTTGTACTTACAGCCGATGAATCTCCTACTAATGTTCCAAATTTTGTATAATAGCTCATTATTTATTTATCGTCTGACAATTTTTTTATATAACATAAAATTGTATAACAATAATGGCAAAATCGTCGATATTAAACTTTGATACAGAGCGGTTGGTGAAACATAAACATGAAAACGAACTTCCAGATTGTCATTATCTTATTGTTGGAAGAACTGGATCTGGGAAAACAAACTTGCTTATGAATTTACTTCTCGGAGATAATTTTAACTACGATCGCGTTTATATTTACACAATTAATCCACAACAGGATAAGTACGAGCTACTTAACAATTATAATGACAAACTTCGTGATGATCTTGAGGCTGATGAAGATTTTTTTATTATCAAACAACCAGAAGAACTTGTTCCAGTTAATCAACTTGATTCGTCCGAACACAAGATAGTTGTTTTTGATGATATTCCGCTAAACAATGAAGAAATGAATAAAATAAGATCATATTTTTCATTATCACGTAATAAGAAATGTAATTCTATTTATCTCGCCCAAGGTTTTTATAATGTTGACAGATTTATTAGGCGAAATACTGGTTGTTTTATATTATTTCCAGGACTTGACAATGTTGACGTTAGAAATATCGCGAACGAACAATGTGGTGATGTAACAAAAGATAAATTTATTGAATTATATCATAAAGCGACGGCAAATAAATATGACTGTCTTTTGTTTGATAAATTAACAAATGATACGAGTAAAATGTTTCGCTGTTATATTGAAAAATATCTACGATAATTTTTATAGAAAATAGTATATAATTAATGGAAAGACAAGCAAAGTACAGAAAACATATAGAAAATCTAAAAAGACTTGTTAAATCTAATGAACTTAGGCAGATGATCCAACAAGCACGACATGGTCAAGTGGCTGCAGCAGAAACAGCAGCAACAATTCTCAAACCAGTTACTCAGGTTTTACTTGGAAAACAACCTGAAACTAAACCACTATCAGAAGAAGAACTTAAAAAATTACAAGAAAAAGGTTTACTCGTATTAGTTAAAGAACAACAAGAAGCAGCTGCTGGAAGAATTATTGAAAGATCTAAAGAAGAAAAAAGAAGATTAGCTGAGTCACTTGTAGCAAATATAGCTGATCCTGCTGCAAGACAAGCTGCACTAGATCAGCTAATAAATGATCCACTAGCGCTTCAACAAAGATTAACACGCTTAACCACATGGGAGATTAAAGATATTCTAAAAAATTTATCAGAAAAATTAGAGGATATTGAAAAGGAGCAAGAAAGAGTTGGCGAGTTGACGGTAAAGTTTATGGGAGTTGAAGATAGAAGACGATGGTATATAAAACAAGCAAATAATGAGATAACAAAGGATGAATATGATAACTTTTTAGAGAAAAAAGAACTAAAAGATCTTGATAATATAAACAAATGGAATGATGCTGAATTTAACAAACTTATTGATAATTTAACTGAAATAATGAGAGACGGTATTGCTGCTAAAAATGAGTTAAACACAATCGTAGAAGAGGAAAATATGCTTCCACTTTATGATAGAATAAAAGATGGTATTATTGCTGTAGTAATTGGAAGAACAGCACAAGACAGTAGAAAAAAAGCTTCTGGTAAGGGGTGGGATTTTAAAAGGAAATTTTTTTCTATTTGATAAAAGTCGAGTAAAAGAATATAGAAAAGAAAAAACTGGACATGGAGTTAGAATATTTGCATCAGTTACTGAAATGATTGGCAGATTAATGTTACTGATATCATCAAAAGAAGCTGGAAATGTTGGTGCTGAAATTGACAATGAAATTATTGACATACTTGATAATTTGAGATCGGAAAATTTATTAACATCTGACGAATACGAAATTTTATAAATTTATGTAATGATTTAATATAACAATTTTATAAAAATATAATAATAAATGTCAGCAACATTATTACTAGACTCTAGCCAATCTGATAAAGATAGCGCAAATTTTTCAGTAAAGTATATTCCGCCAATAGAACTAGATCGTGAAAAACAATATGAAATTGGACTAATTTCATGTACGTGTTGGAATTCTATGGTTAATGCAAAAACTGAAATAAGTGATAATTTTGAATTTATTTATACTAGTCGAGGTCCTCCACAATTTTTCGCACGGAAATTCACTAAAATTCCACAAGGAGCCTATAATGTCATTGATCTAAATAAAACAATAAAAGAACTAATAACAAAAAGTGGTGGTATCGCTGATAGTTTTGAGCTTACACCAACTTATAATACGTTACGAGCTAGAATAACAATAAAACCTGGTATAACAGTTGGTTTTACCCATCCAGAAAGTATCGCACCACTGATAGGATTTCTTCATAAAAGTTATACTGCTCCTCCTAATGAAACCAGAACGTATGACGGTGAACTGCCAGTAAATATAACTGATGTAAACGCAATATTGGTAAATTGTTCTATCGCATCTGGATCTTATTCAGCTAAAGGTAGTAAAGGACAAACGATATATAGTTTTTCACCAGACGTTCCACCAGGTTCTCTTATGCAAATTAGTCCACGTCAAGTTATTTATTATCCGTTAAACGTTGAAAATCAAATAACAGAAGTAAATATGCAATTGACAGATCAATCTGGACGACAACTGGATTTTAATAATGAAATTGTTACTTATTATTTACACTTACGCGAACAATAGTAAACATATTTTATAAAAGATTTGGTAATAAAATTATGCAACTTCAGATATAATGAAACAGAAAAAAGTTTATCGAAGAAAAATAGTAGGAGGATTTTTGGGAAATATATTTGCTAAAATTATAGAAAATGTTCCAGGAATAGCTCATAAAGTTGCGCCAATTGCACTTGACGCATCAAAAGCGTTTGCAACTGGAGCTGCATCTGCTGCTGGAACTGCTGTTGGACAAAAAATAGCTGATAAAATAAAAAAACCGACAATCAAAAAAGCTATTTCAGAAATCGCACCAACAAAAGAAACTCAACGCGCAATGATAACCACAACAAAAAAACTTTTATCACCGAAAGGAGAACAAATTATACAAAAATTAACATCTAAAGCAACAACGCTAATCACTACATGATTGGCAATAATTTTGTATAACCTAATAAATAAAAAAGTGTCTGTTAAAAATTATCTCGATTTAGCAGACATTTATGACGAAGACGGCACGGTAACAGAATTTGAATATGTTGAGTATCTCGATGAAAATTCTAACGAACCAAATAAGGCTGGCGTCAGAACATTTAATACTCGAGACGATGACGTATTTCTACTGCCTCACAAAGCAATGTTAGAAGTTCGTGGCCAGATTATGACAGTAGCTGTTCCACCTGCCGCAATTGCAGATAACGTAGAAGTAGCTCTTATATATGATGGTTGGTGTTTATTTAAAAGTGTCAGATATCAGCTGGCCAATCAAACTGTCGAAGATATTTCAAGTCACAAGTTGCAAGTACAATCTTAAATACTATGTCGTTTTCCGATGATTACTCCAAATCAACTGCAGCTAATATATTGTGGTTTAAAGATACTGGACTTGGTACAGCAGGATCTGTAGAATTTATTTTAAGAGTAGCATTGGCTGCTGGAGCTAATGCTGCTGCAAATGCTGTAATTGTAAGAGATTTTCTTATCGCTAATGCTGTCAATTTTGGTATAGCCGCACCAGCTGCAGATGCTAATGCAGACGCTACAAGAGTCTCACTTACTGCAGCTTGTAATAATATTGGTATAGCACCACCAGATCCAGCTGCTGACGGTACTGCAATGTCAGGTTTGATTAATAACGCAATTAGCGTAAGAAATAAACGTTATAATGAGGGTTATTTTAAGAGAAAGGCACTTGCAGCAGAATCACGTCAAATTACAATGATGTTACCATTAAGTACAATATTTGGTTTTAATCGCGATTATAATAAAGTATTTCGTGGAGTTAAACATACGCTTATTTTAGATCGAGCAGAACAAAATGATTGTTTTTTTCGACATGGCGGAAATGATTTACAATTTATTTTAAACAAACTTGCGCTGTGGATGCCACGAATAACGCCGACAGTTTCAAAATCACTCGACTTAGATGATATTCTTAAGAACGACACAAAGAAAATTCATTTTCAGCAACATAAAATATATCAAACAGCAGTTCCAAATACCACCGACTACACGTGGCTAGTCACAACAACGTCGACTGAACAAAAGCCACGGCAGTTATTTGTTGTATTTCAGCAACAAGCGCGACGTGATAACCAAGAACAAAATAATGCGATATTTGATAATGCTGATGTTAGATGAATATATGCTAGAATAAATTCAAAGCAATATTCAGAGCGAGCGATAGAATGTAATTTTGCAGATGACGCTAATAAATATATTACTCGACCTTACATGTACCTGCTTGACGCATTGCAAAAATATCAGGACGTTGGAGATGGATCTCAGATATCAGTAGAGGAATTTCGTACACTTTATCCGATATTTTATTTTGATGTTAGTAAACAAAATAAAAGAGATGTAATTTCAACTGCTGATATTGAAATTACTTGGACATTAGGAGCAGTTCCAGCAGCGCAGTTATATGTATATGCGTTAGTGATCAGCGACAGAACTATTACGATTGATTTTATCAAAGGTAAAATGTCACTACAAGTATAATCTGTAACTTTAATATAAGATGACAAAATGTGTTATAAAAAGAAATATATTTGACTGATGGTCAAGTTAAAAAATTAGCAGCTGCTGTTGCAAAGAAAAAGCAAGTATCAACCTTAACGCAGGTGTTTTAGGTACTTTAACAAAATTAATGTTAACCAAAAAACAAGTAAATAAACACGATCGCACAAAACCTTTTGTTTTAAATTTAAGTGCTGCACAAATAACTGCAATGTTAAAACAAGGTGGTTTCTTCGGTCCGGCACTATCTGTAATGGCTAGAACGTTAATACCTAAAAGTTTGCCAGTACTTGGTACATTAGGATTAGCAGCAGCGTCTGGAGCAGTATCTGGCGCAACGAAAAAGGCAGTTGAGGGTCATGGAATAAAGAAAATTTTTGTCTAAAGATAAATATAATGCCCAGACGAAAAGCAGCAAAAAGAAAGACAACGACGAACAAAAAAGACACGACCGAGGAGAAAAGGTGGATTTATTCCAATAGCTCCATTACTAGCAGGATTGGCGGGAAGTCTATTGCCAAATCTGTTAGGACGAGGAATAATGTTGCCAGGAACAAAGAGATGAAGTCGGCCGCGTTAAGTAATTTTGATATACTTGACAAACTAAAAAAAGTAAAAAATTTCAGTGGAGTTTATTCTAAAGATGAACTTATGACGATTCCATCGCCAGAGACGCTAGCGTCTCCGGGTTCGTGTGTGATAAATATACAAGATTTCAATGACTGATCTGGCACACATTGGGTAGCTGTTTTTGATAACAATTATTTTGACTCGTTCGGAATTCCACCAAGTGACGCAATAAAAAAAGTATGAGTAAAAAGAAATAATAAATTATTCGTCTAATCAAATTCAACCAGTTGGAACTTCTGCTTGTGGATACTATTGCGTAATGTTCATTAAACAGATGACTGAAAATCCAGATTTTTTAAAGTTTATTTTACAATTTGACAAACAACCTTCTTACGCTAATGATGAGATTGCAATTAATTTTGTCTAAACTCACTGATATATAATGTCAACATATTGAGTTAAGTGTAAAACTAAAACAGAAAATAAAGATGAAAAAACAGAAAAAACAAAAAATAATAGAATAATGCTGAAAGTATTTGTGCAATCTGTGGAAAAAGAAAAAGTATGTTTTTCAAGAAATTATCGGCACTGCCAACAACAAAGTTGTCCGGAGCGGGTTATCCAGAAATTATTTTAGTAGATGATTAATAAATAAATGACATGCGAGTGCGATTGTGATAGAGATTTATGTCTGGAGCAAAATAAAATTGTTACATATTGTCAGAAATGCAACAACAGAGAAATTATTGGAACAGGTATAGATATACAGAAATTAATTGGAAAATTGCCGAAACCAAAAGGCGGTTGGACATTGCCAGGCCATAAATATACTGGACCTTATAATCCTCTTGATAAGCAACTTGATGAAAACGATAATCCGCTGCCAGGACAAGAGCCTTACAATCAAGTTGACGCAATAGCAATGCGCCATGATATCTGCTACAGAGACATTGAACGTCCAGACAACGAACAAAATCAACACAGCTTCGATAAAGTAATGTTAGACGAACTTCGTGATATGAAACCTGTAAATATGCGAGAACGTGTTGACCGAAGGCTGGTCCATGGTTTTTTTGGAGCAAAATATAAACTCGGACTCGGTAAAAAGGAATTATATGATGATCTTGCGTCTGAGCTACATAAACCTAAAAAAAGTTTCCGCGACGTAAAGTTGTCGCAAATGCCGTTGATGATATCTGGGCGATAGATTTAGTTGATCTTTCAAATCTAGCTCAGTTTAACGTTGGCGCCGATGGCTCTCGAAAGAGATATCTTTTAAATGTTGTAGATGTTTTTAGCAAATACGCGTTTAGTATACCCGTTTCGGATAAAACAGGGACATCGATGACTGATCCATCAAAACAAATAATAACAAGTACAGAAAGAAAACCAAATAGAATCTGGACTGATCATGGAGCAGAATTTAAAAAAAAAAAACATTTGAACAGTTTTTAGAGCAAAATAACATCAAAAAATATGTCACAGGAAATGAGGGAAAAAGCGTCATTGTTGAAAGATTTAATCGGACGCTCAACGAAAAAATCCACAAGTATTTGACAGCTAAAGATACGAGTAAATATATTGACAACTTACAAAAAATTGTTGACGAGTATAATAACACGAAACACAGATCCATTTCGCTAGGCAAAAGAAATTGTCTCCAAACGACGCGATTGCAAATCCAATATTAGCAAACGAAAATATATACCGCAGGCATAAATTTAAAGTTGGTGATAAAGTTAGAATTTCTCTGACGAATAAAACATTTGAAAAAGGATATACTCATAATTGGAGCGAAGAAGTATTTGTTGTTGATAAAGTACTTTTAACAATACCAGTTACATACTCGTTGAAAGATTTATTAGGTGAACCTATAACTGGCAGTTTTTACGAGCAAGAACTTCAGAAAACAGAACAAGATATATTTGTTATTGAAAAAGTTATTTGAAAAGCGCGGCAACAAAAGTTTACTCAAATGGCGTGGATATGGCGATAAATTTATTAGCTGGGTACCAACTAAGTCGATCGAATAATATTATTATAAATTTCTTCGTATTTTATTAGTACGGATTTACATTTTACTGGTTTACATAAAGAAATTAAATTTAATTTTCTTGCGTCATAGGATGGCATTAAATTAAATATTTTAACAAAAATAAAATTGTGTTTTACATTTCTTTGTTGTCCAGCTATTTTAAAAAGAGTTTTATAAATTGCCAAAATATTTGATGCTCTTTGATAGTAAAATTAAATATTATTATTTTTTTAGCAATATGGTACTTAACATCATATTGCCCAGTTGTTGGTCCGCTTAAATTTTTTTTACTAACAACAACATCATCTTCTACTTCATCATAGTTATGCAAAATATCTTTTTCAGTATAACCAGGAAATTGATCATTAGTAATATTTTCTAATGTAAAATTTGAAACTGAAACAAAATCTCCCGAATATAGTTTAGCCAGTCTCTCAATTAAATTCATTATTATAATAATCTTTTATCTAATTAATAAATAATAAGATGTTTGGAGAAATAAAATATCATCAAAGAGTTAATATATTAAATCACAAAGAATTAGCTGAGGCAATTCGAAATTGTTTCTTGGGAAACAGTTTTTATTTTGTTGGTGTTATGATAACATTAGGTGAATCTGACAGATTTTTATTAACAGTAGCAGAAAAAATGAAACTTAATACAAATAAAATAATAACATTACGATTTAGTCGCGACGATATTATGGAATATAGTCATAATTGTCTTACTCGAAATGATATAGAAAATATCATTAGTTATCGTATTTAAAATTAAATCTATCAAATGTCAACATTGACGTTGCTGATTTTGTTACATTATCAGCTACAAATTTTACTGCACTTGAATTAATTTTATGCTATTTTCCAGCAGCTGTTATTGATTTAAATTTTATTTCTTCTCCAGTTTCAATATTTATTGAAATTATTTGTTTAGCCGGATTTCTAAAATTATTACTACCACCAGTTCCACGTCTTGTGTTTTCTTTTGGCGTAACCAAATCTAAATTTTCCAAACGATTATCTGTTTTAATACCATTTTTATGATCAACAACTAAACTATTAGGTATTAGTCCGTTAAAAGTTTCAAACACAAAACGATGAGATTGATAATAAACAAAATTAGTTTTTGTTCCACGTACATTAACACCAAGATATCCACTGTTCTGCAAATTTCCAACAACTTTTTTTTGTTCTTATACGTCTAATAATTCCCTTATCATTATCTTCATATAAATCAAATACTGGATGAAGTTGAAATTCATTTTGTAATGATAAATTTTCAATATTATCATCAGCAATTGCGCTATTTACTCGATAAACTCGTTGTCCTTCTGGAATATCGTCGCAAAACAAAGTATAAATAAAATCTTTTCTAAACATTTCCATTCTTTCTATATCATCGCCTTTTACTGAAATTAATACACCAGCTGGTGTTGATTTACCAACAGATTTTTTAGATTCTATATTAATAACAGAACCTAACATATTTGCTGCATATAAATTGTACTTTGGGTGTACACGATAAAATTCTTGCTCTTCTGCCGTCAATCTCAGATATCTCAAAATTTCTGTCATTATACTAGAAGGATTTCATATCTCTAATTAAAAAAAGTTCAATTAAATATAAAATATTACTATATATATAATGTTAAAATTGCGAGATATTGCTAAAAAGAACATTATCGAAACAGAAAAAATTGCTTCAGCATTTTCCGGTTATGATAATAGTTACAAACTTGATGATCAAAATATTTTATCAAATTTTAGCTCCACAAATTTATTTCATCTTTTACAACCGGTTGTATCAAAAGAACTTGCTGCTCACAAACGTATCAAACTAATAGTCCAATATCATACGATTTTATCAAAGTTACATGCAGTTGAGAATGTACTTGATATAATTTTTGAAAGAAAAAGTTTTGACAGCGAAATTTGAGAACCATATTTAACAGCAAAATCAAGAAAAATATTAACTGGAACAAACATTGCCATGGTCGCCGATGAAATATATCAAGAAATAAACACAAAATTAGAAGAATTTACTGCATCAGGGTCGGGTTGGAAATTTGAAATGATAAAAGAAGTTTTATTTCACACAGCAAAATATAACGTACTTCGCGGTAGTTTGGACGTCGATCTCCCTCAAAAATTTAAAAACAAAAATGCTGTATAAATGTCAAAAACAATGATAACAGATGTTTTCAATGGTCTATTCTTTCTGCGATATTTTCAGAAGAAAAAAATGCTGATCGCGTTAACATGTATTTTCCGTACAAAGAGGAACTAAATGTTTTAGGAATAACTTTTCCAGTAGCAGAAAATCATATACCAAAGTTTGAAAAACAAAACAGTATCTCAGTAAATGTTTTCGGACTAGATGAGCGAGAAAACGTTTACCCGAGATATATCTCAGAAAATGCTACACAAGATACAATAAATTTATTATTTTATCAGGGACATTATTGTTGGATAAAAAACTTGAACGGCCTAGATGGCAGACAGTATAGTAAAAATAAAAATAAAAAATATTTCTGTTATAGATGTTTGCATGGTTTTTCTGGCGATGGAATACTGCAAGATCATCTCAAATACTGTGTCAACGTTCAAAGAATAACTATGCCTAGCGAAAAAGAAAAAAAATATTAAAATTTAAAAATTATGATCATAAACTAAATATTCCTTTTGTTATTTGCGCTGATTTCGAGTGTCTACTCGTTTCTGTGGTTGGAGCAGAAAATAATCCAAATAAATCAAGTACTAGAAAAATACAACAGCATATTCCTTGTGGAGTGGCTTATAAAGTAGTTGCGCTAACGATAAATTTTCAACTCCGATAAAGTTATATAGAGGTGAAAATCCTGCCGTATCACTATTAAAAAATTTAATAGACGAAGTTAATTAAATTTCTAACAGGTTATTTAAAACAGCTCCGATGAAAATAACTCGATTTCGATGAGGCAGTTAATTGTCATATTTGTGAAAAGTTGTTGGTAGACTCCAACGGAGTCCGTGATAAGGTGCGAGATCATTGTCATTTGACCGGCCAATATCGTGGAGCAGCTCATAACAGTTGTAATTTAAAATTTCATGCTCCAGATTTTATTCCCGTAGTTTTACATAACTTTCGTGGCTATGACAGTCATATCATTGTAGAAACATTTCGTGATGAAAATATTAAAGCTAAACTAAAATTAAATAACGTAATAAAATGTATTCCAAATAATTTTGAAAGGTATATGTCGGTGACGCTCGGTAAATTACGTTTTATTGATAGCCTGCAATTTATGGCAGCATCATTAGATGAGCTTGTAAAAGGTTGCAGTAGTTTAGCTAACCTAAAAAGTTGCTTTGGTGAAAACTATATCAATTTGACAAAGAAAGGTATCTTACCGTACGAGTATCTCGATGATTGGAGCAGATTTGATGAAACTTCTCTTCCTGATAAAGATAAATTTTACTCGCAACTCAAAAATGAAAATATCACAGATGACGAATACAAATATGCACAAGATATTTGGAATAAATTTAGTTGTAAAACATTTGGTGATTATCACGATCTATATTTGAAAACAGATGTATTATTGCTAGCAGATGTTTTTGAGAGTTTTCGTCGAGTAAGCTACAGCAATTATGGACTAGACCCCTGTTGGTATTATTCTGCTCCAGGATTGTCTTGGGATGCTCTACTAAAAACAAGTTAGATAGAACTGGATGTCTTAACAGATGTTGATATGTTTAACTTTATTGAAAAAGGTATCAGAGGCGGAATTAGCGTTATAACAAAAAAATATACAGTAGCTGATAACAAATATCTGAAAAATTATGATAAAAATCTCCCATCTAATCATATTATTTATCTAGATTGTGTGAATTTGTATGGATATGCGATGTGAGAGCCAATGCCTTGCGGTGGGTTTCATTGGATAACTCAGATCAATTTCTTAAAGAAACTGAAAAAGATTTACCTAGAAAAATTAATAATGATTATTCTGATATTTCATACTTTGTTGAAGTTGATCTAGATTATCCTAGTTCGTTACATGATCTACATAACGATTATCCGTTTTGTGCATAGTCAATGATAATTAATTATAGTTTATTATCACCTGAACAACGAGCAACGACAACAGGAAAAAATTCGATTGTTAATAAGTTAGTTCCAAATTTGTCAAATAAAAGAAATTACGTTATGCATTACAAAAATTTAAAGCGAGCAGTAGATGCTGGACTAATTCTTAGAAAAGTCCATCGCGTGCTAAAGTTTAATCAGTCGAGGTGGATGGCAAATTATATTGACTTAAATACGAAACGTGCTGTGGCTAAAACCGAATTTGAGAAAAAAATTTTCAAGTTAATGAACAACTCGGTGTTAGGTAAGCCAATGGAAAATATTCGAAAAAGAGTTTCGATAGAAATTGTTAATGACATAAATCGCAGAAATAAATTAGTTAACGATGATGGTTTTGTTAGTATGAAAATATTTAATGAAAATCTTGTTGCAATACAACGACGAAAGACAAATTTAAAGTTAAATAAACCGATTTATGTTGATGCAGCTGTACTTGATATATCAAAGTGGCTGATGTACGATTTTCACTATAATTTTACCAAAAAGCAGTGGCCAGATTCGGAGTTGCCATTTACTGATACGGACTCGCTAGTTTATAAAATAAAATGTGAAGATGTCTATCAGGATATTTACAATAATAAAAATCTATTTGATTTATCCGATTATCCAGCATGTAGTGGATTTCAAGATAATTTGAATAAGAAAGTTATTGGAAAAATGAAAGATCAATTTATGTTTTTTGCCAGTTAGGGAATTTGTTGGACTAAAGAGTAAAATGTATGCTGTCATATTAGATGACAATAAACTTACAAAAAAGCAAAAGGTATTCCTCGAGGATATGTAGAAAAGATGTTTAATTTTGACGATTTTAAAGCAGCGCTAGACAATAATGTCAGTTTTATCAAAACAAATGTTATCAGAACAAATCATCATAAACTTGAAACGGACACAATTATAAAACGTGGACTAAGTAATTTTGATAATAAAAGATATTGCAGGGACGGAGTTAACACACTAGCACTTGAACATTATGCTAGTAATTTTGTCTAAACATCATAAATAATGTTCGGAAAGTTAACATTAGTCGATGGAGTTAATAGAAAAATCAAAAAAATAATGGTCAATAACCAGCAATTATCATTTGAATTTAACGATGAAATTTCAGGTATTTGTTTTAGTAAATTTGACAGAATCAAACTCTCCCTTATCAGATCAGACGATAGCAAATATTTTAATGATCTCGAAAGTTTGCGAGACGAGCTTGCACTAAAATATGACAATTTTCATGATCCAATCAGCCAGGAGCAGTATGCAGAAATTAACATAGACTTAGACAGGTCGAAGGTTTTTGTAAAAGATAGTAAGTATCTTCTCAGTAAGATAGGGATGAAAGAACTATTTGAATGTCGTCGAAAAGCAACCGGTAAAATTAAATTTTATTTGTATAATCATGACAGTACATTATACTTAATAGCAAACGTTGAAACATTGATTATTGGGCAAGAAATATAACTCAGAATCAAAACTGCATTTCCTCAACACGAAACCCATGAAGAAGACTTGATAAGCGATGCCCTATCTGTTTTTAAAAGGAGATAATACTAAGTTTAAAATCTTTTGTAGTTATCGAACATAGCATAATACTGCTTTGTTTTTTGGGGGTTTTTTTTGTGGCTAATGAAATGTATGGAGCTGTAAATCTGATAGTAATTTTAAGACCTGTATTTGCCGAAATGACTAGCAATTTCTCTTGCATAAATGTTAGTAGATAGCGTTATATATACATAGTTACTGTAGATTCTCGTTTATAAGTTGAGTCCAACTGCAAACTGCACAGACCCAAATATGCCGTCGTATAATGACCAGCAGATCTTGGTCTGCGCAGTTTTGCTAGGAGTAATCAGTAAAAGGAACAAGATAAACTCTGATCTGCAAGCGCATAATGCTATGGCAGATCTTTATCTTTTTATCTGCAGTTAGCCTCGACTTGTAAACGAGTATATATGGCATATCATTTACATGAAAACCTATTCATAAGAATATTGATTATTTCTCTGCAGAGTCTGTTTGTAAATGTATATAATACAGCGTCTATGTAGTCATTTCAGCCAACTCATTAACATTACTGATTCGTATCCTTGGCAACGGTCGATCTTTTCGCCTAGTTTCCTCGAAATTTTCAACAGAAATTTACACAAACCAGTTATATCCGGTTCAAGAACTTGGGAAAACCCTGGAAAGAACAATGAAGTAGTGACACCAGTTTCTTACCATTTATATGTAACCTCTGATCCTGCTAGGATGTTTTTTGACAACCTAGAGGATCACATGTGGTTGTGCTGTCTGTAAGATAAGTTCTTAGAATTAAGTTTATATGTAACCTCTGATCCTGCTAGGATGTTCTTTGACAACCTAGG